>JTDE01002816.1:20658-33006 GCA_014338405.1 Paragonimus skrjabini miyazakii | reverse complement strand
CACAAACTGATTCACTCTCATATTACAACTCGAAATCTACCACGACCCTAAACCTAACTCCTATTGGACATGAGATCCACAAACACTCCTAACCACTCACACACCCCTTTACCTGTCAAAGGAACCAATACGGTCCGCAGTTTGATGAATTAGTAGGGACAGGGTCAGATGATCTATTCTCCACTTTGACCGCCAACCCCGTTCTCATTAAGCAAAGCCGCTGACGTCCCTTGCATAACCCGTACCACTTTCTCTATCAAAGTAGCCAATCTGAGGTGCTCTAATTAAGATTGGTTGTCTCTTCCGGTTAGTTGGACCAATCGCGTTTTAGCAGTCACGTCCACGATTTTAACGTGGAAATTCTAATGCACCAAAGTGATTTGCTTTTGCATGGAATGGAAACAGATATGCAAAATGGTATAGAAAATGCTTCACACAAAGTTATTCAGCAACGTTTGCAAATGGTTGTCAACCTCTGTTTAACAAAGACGTGAACAGCATACATAGGATGCCAACGTGTAATGGATTCGAACAACATGCCCTCATAGATAACCAGTCTCATTTCGATAAATATGCTACACCTTGGTTTAACCACATGAAAATGTCTTGATCGATGGAAGCGGATTATAAGCTGAATCTGGAACAGAACTCAATATTGAAGACGTCGGACTATGTAAATTAACCTTCAATTTCGTAGAAAGGAGAAAACGATTTATAGCGACGTGCAAATATCTTATGTGTTACTCTGGAGACTTTCCCATGAAACTAACATTGTTGGAGAAAACACTAATATGCTTGAAATTTTGAGAATAAAATCTTCGTTTTATGACGTTTTGTAACGCAATGAAATTTTTGGTTCTTATTGGTTCAAAGTTTTTTTTTATCCTCTTTGCATGCAGTCTCTTTTGGTGGAGTACTGTAATGTGGTTTTGTCTACTTCCCACTATCGGTTTTATTCGCGTTTAAAATACTCACGTGTATAGAGAAAGCCTAATATTTAAACTATGAACTAACATATTATCATCTAGTTGGCAGGTTGAGTTGTACTGTCACCCGGACAACTGAGATGAAACAGACTTTATATTATAAGTAACTTGACTGTACCTGTTAGGAGACGCATCTCCTAACGAAACAGCAAAGGTGACCGATCCGGTTTCGAGTTAATTGATATGTTTCAACTCACTCAGTTCATTAAGCTCAGTTAGACTGCAGCTGCGCGATCGAACGCCTGTACATCATGTGAACTGTTCTCACGAGTGCACTTTCCAATGCCCCTCTGTAAAGTGATTCGTTCTCCGTTGGATCTATAAATGTAGAGCCTCTGTGGCCTAATGGACTCGCCTCGTTTTTTCCAGTAAACGCTGTTGTCGCACCCATTCTTCTTCTTGGTTCTGGGAGCAAACGATTAAGCTCGTATTAAGGGACGATCCAATAGTACCCCTGTTGAGCAGCTTGGAACTTTCGGTAATTTAAAAGAAACTCCGTTGCAAAAAATTGAGGGTTGCTTCTGGTTTCGAACGGATGAAAATGGCATGTTTAAACACGGCAAGCGCTCTACCAACAGAGCTACGAGGCTAAGCCCGCAGCAATGGGATCCCTTGTAAATTATCACTTCTGCCACACTATCTACAAGTAATACGATTTAAGGGTTTAACAATGGCTTCGGTAGTTCCATGGTTAAGGCCGCCGGGGCAGTTGATCCGGCGGATCATTTAATGGATTCCATATGATACGGTGTGTTCGGTACGTAACTTAATCCAGATATGATATTTCTGAGATACCGGCATGGATTCACAGCTCATCTAGTAAAGCAGTTGCTGTTTCTTGGCATGCTGTTCCTGTCGCCGGTTCGAATTTAGCCGAAGCCCAAATTTTTCTTAGTTGGGTCTCTTTCAACTTGAGCCCATTTTAAACAACATTCATACTAGCGATGTTGAACTAGACAAGAACGACGGTAGGTCATATGAAAGCAGGGGTAACACTGATCATAATGACGTACTAACATCATAGTTAAATTGTTACATTGTTTAGCTGTACTGGTGGTTTACGTTTGAAGTTGGTCAGCCCGTATCTAGTAAATCACCCAAACGGTTCACGGTAAAGAAACACTGCGGGTCTTAACCTTGTGAAATGTGACTCCACCCCCAAACGTTCTGCAATATCTCATGATTGTTTACACAGTGTATATGGTAAACATGTAAAGGCACACGGACAAACATGAAGTGACGATATTCAGTCTGGTTGTACAACATATGTATCGATCAAATTTATTATACCACCAAACACAACTGACGTCTAAATTCACCGTGCAGCTGATCATCATCTTTCAATAGAATGTGAGAACACAGACAAGTTTGTCAAAACCCATCCCCTGGGATAATACTGACATAACTCAACTGGCAAAGTAGTGAATTATTCAAGGTATTCGGAAGTCTTAAACTGGTCGCTGTTCAATTCTGCTGACATAATATCTTACTGTCACTTGCAGGCTAAATAAATTGGTTAATTTTTAGAACCGCAGTTATCGGCGTAGTAGATCAAAATTTGTGAATTTCCTGTGGAACTTCCGTCGTTATCACGTCTGTCTTCTAACAAAACTTGATTTGCATAACATTGTAAATTTTGTGGCAAGAATCGAGGATGTTAGACATGGCTTTTGGCAATAGATCTTAAATTGTTTAAGTTTGTCAACATGCACTAATATATCAAATAATGCGCCTGTCAAAGTCTGTCCATTAGGTTACAGCAAAAGTTGATGTATCCACAAACTACATCGTAGACAGTGTCAGAAAACAAAGCTATGGTAGTCTCAAAAAATGATTTCCTCCACAAAACTTGAATTACTCTATCAGTCAGATCAGATTTTGTAATGGGACGGCTTGGAAACTTACCTTGGCTTCTTTCTTCAGACGATACTCTACATTCCCTTTCTTTCATTTTCTTGCAAAAAACTAACAAACTGAGACTAAAGAGGGGGGGGGTGCTCACAGCACTAAAAGCAATCCAATTGTTGACAGTCTGTTAAAATCCATCAAGCTGTACTGAACTGACTGAACCCTGCGTATGTTGACACACTTCTAAGAATGTTGGGATATGTTGAGAGTTTTCACTGGTACAAACACTGCGAAAAAGATTTCCATGGATAACGTTAACGGACTGACTCAGGAGTTCGCTGATTTCTCGTAAAATGCGGACAATTACTCAAGTTACGCTAAGCCCTACTTTGATAATAATTCAAGAGTATTCGAATTAATAACCAAAGAAGTCCGTACTGTGCTTGTCAATATAAAAAACTAACGAGGCTGCTCAATTAGACTGTCCCTAGACATTGAGCGGATGTACTGTCTCAATTTTAGATTGCTTTGTTTACGCAGTGTCATCCCTCAAATCAGTTTGCTGACTGCTGGAGTGCTGCACGGATAATTCCATTCCCTCAACACGGTTTCCTTAAACTACGCATAGCAGTTTGCAGTCCACAGTGCTGAAGGAACGTATAATTTGAAGAGTGATTACCCAAATGACTATTAACGCATCAAACCGGTATGCTTATCGATGTTCAAAATCGACATTGGTCTTGTCCGCCGCATTGTGTCAACATCAAACAGAAGATACAAAGTCACCTGTATGTGTTTCTCTGGTCAAAATTATGCCTCCAATTTTAGTCAGTCTTGAATCAACTTCTCTGAAGTTCATTGACCGACTGAATGTGAAATACGTTGAACTCTTTTGCTACTCTGATTGTAAAATATGAGTTTCATAATCTTGTGGTACATTTTTGCTGCAATCGATTTTAGAACTTTAAATACCGTTTAAATTGTGATGTTATTGGTAGCCAAGCACTCACACCCTTGGGGTGTATAACAAATTCTGCCTTCAAAAAACGTTATTGTCAATATTAGTTATTAGTATTATTACTGTTAACGCATTCTGCCCTTGAAGACATTGATTTTTCTATTTTGGGATCTAGTCATCAACAGGGGATACTGAAGACAAATATCGGTTTGCATGCCAAAAGTAACAACGATTCAATGAAGGGAGATATGAAGTAACCGTTGAAGTAATCATATTTATTTGAGAATTTAAATGTATGTATGACATAGTACACCTGAATTTCAAATCTATATCGACAAGCCGGCATGACCTACTCCGCAATGTCTCCCAAGATTTAACATGAAAATGGTGGGATAACCATCGTGACTTTCGTTTATATCTTGATATTGCGTAATTTCAGTCCCCTAGCTTTTGAAGCTGTACATTTTCAGAAATTTCTCGAAAGAATACAATCAACGCTGCTTCCAGCTTTGGAGAACATCGGCCGACCACTTCGTAAGCTGCAACTCGCTCTATCCATTGGTCCCTCAGAACGGTCAGATGAGCCGTTTGACGACCTTCGGCGATCATCAGCTCCTGCTGGTCTGAGGCCATTAGGCGAAGCAATGCGTGGTCGTATGTCTCACCTCCAACTTCCGCGGTGATTTGCTGTAAGCTCACCATGGAAAGACATGTGGTCATCCGGGGCATAGGCAGGAGACACGTGATTTTTCTCAGGGGCTGTTAGCCTTCCTCTTGTTGTTCGCAGTTTATTTTACACTGACAACTTGAGTGTTCGAAGAAACATGCGATAGTTTGGAGTACGTAATAGTAATAAAAAATGTACTTAGCTCAAATCCAGAGCCAGTTTCTACACAGTAGTAATAATGCAGCACGTCAGCCAACGAAATTGTATTGTAATCAATATTTGTACAACGTAATTATTCATGCAGTAAAACAACAATAGCATGTGATGTTCCGTTATGATTTACAACCATCACAAAACATCACCAGCCCAACTCAGTTCACGGGTGGCGAACGAAGTAAATCGGTAGCAACCAACTAGCAACAAGCAAACAGTGAATTTTTCCTAATCAACAACATCATCATAACAACTTAGGTGGGAACTTTATTGGGATGTAGATGAAGGTATCAACTTTATGCGTCCGGGGAACTGCGGTCTTTCACCTAATAACCTCTCCAGGCAGTGAGAAACAGTGGGATGAAGAAATTTATTTATTTTGAACTTTCCTCAAAGACGATCACAGCTTTGGCATCCCTCAACATCTTTCAGCCAACCGCTTTCGAAAGGAAACCCTATACCCGAGTTTTGCTTTTGTCATTGCTTATCAGTTGTGCATATTCCTGTCACGATCGGAATGTGAACTCTGACCACGCTATCCTGAAACAGTCGCACTGACCACTACCACAGACCTCAGACTATGCAGGATTAAACTGTCGTACTTAAACGTCTGACCATGTTCGCTTGTGAGTAATGCTTAGCGTGTGTTAGAATCAGGCGTAAATCTTACACCTAAAAGAGACCTAGATGGGGAAGTTTGGCATGGTATCATATTGTGACGAAAACGAGTGTGGTAGTAACATAGTCGACAGCACGGTCAAGCTGTACAGTGAAAAGTGTGTTTCTGAACAAATGAAGTTCGGGCATAAAAATGGGCAGATGGGAGGTCATAATAGTCTGCCGTAAACTAGCTTTCGAGGTAATCGGACAATTTTAGCGTTACTCACAAGCGGATGTGACTGAGCATTTTTGTATGATAATTCGGTCCTGGCTAATGGTAGGTGATCAAAATAGGTATACATTAACAAAAGAGCAAGAGAACAAAAGTTGCGGAATGTTAACATTACGATCTACCTCACCAGCCGTGTATCAAATACAAACAAACTAAATACAAACAGTAAAGAGCAGGATAACAGTAATTGAACAGAATGAATTTGGGGTCAAAAGGAACTACCACGGAAGTGGGCGGCGCGAACCATTAACTTTTGCGCCCACAGCACTGGCTATCTTTCTTTGCTCAACACAACTTCACTGACGGCCAGAATTTTGGGATTTTGGGTACCGTAGCAACACAATCAACCACTTGACAGAAGCAACTTTTTGAGCCGTCTCCAGGATGTGTTTCGAAATTGGTGGCGCCGGGTTTCCCGTTCAGTTTCTCGTTTAACGGTTCGTTCGCGTAGCAGACCGGATCTACTTCAGCCAACACAGTTCATCTTCTAACTTGAGGTATGCACAAATCGACCTCGTTCTATAGAAGCAACCACGTTCACAAGTTCTCTGTTATTCGCCACCAACTAAACTGACAGAATGCAGGTAATTGTAGAATAACACGTTCCTTTGTTAGAAGGTTCGCTAAACGGACCTATTTCTTTTGTTTAAAAATTTTGCATATCAGAAAGATTTTCTTCCTTCTGGCTTATAAGCCAGCAAAGTTACCTTTGTTTCGAGAAGAGTCAATCAGTATGAATGTAGGTTGGTGTCAATAGAAAGGTGCAACAATAAGCCATTAAGTAATCCACTATTCTGCTTGCCCACCTACTCCACCACGGTTCACCCACAAATTCTCGCGTTCCTTGGTCATGGTCGTCCCTCGTTTTAGCAGGTACATTACTGCTCTTGATTAGATCCGGTTAAGTATACTGTCTTCTCAAATGCATTCGATTCACTTGCTCGACAACTCCATTGATTTCCATGTCGTATGGTCTGTATCCAATAGACTAAACAACCATCTGCTCGATCCATTGATTCGAGTGTCTGGGGTATCCTGGACTCAAAACTTCTCACCTGTTTTTAACATAAGTAGATATTGGACCTCACAGTCATGATAGCTGTTAACTGTATAATTGCCGTTCTATCTGCGGCTTGGTATTAATACGATTCTATGTTTACCGCTTAGACGGAATGATGGTGAAATGGTCGAAAGTTTTATTGTAACAACAATATAGAGCGGCTCGAGCACAATCGGCGTGGTGGAGGATAGTAAGCAGCATGAGGGCAGGCGGTCTGGGGGAGGGTCAGTTACGGCGATCGACACAGTCCACACCGTAGCAGCCCTCTTTGCCTGACAATTATAGGCGACACATTTTAAAGAATCCATCTGTTCAGCTCGCCATGACCATGTCCACATTGGTGACCGCGTTGACACCTTGTATTTGATACCTCAACTCAGTTCGGCATTTTATGAACTTTCGCTCTACAGACCAGACGATAACAAGGCCTAGATAAACTTCCGTGTGCAATCATTGGGCGCCCGACACGGATGGCACTTGCAATCCGTTCAACACAGCCAGTATCGTTACCGTCCTCTCTATCAGCCCACACACATTATCCCGCTCAGGGCTTGGGACGGCCAATGGATCAAGAACACAGTCATACCAAAAGCCATCAGGTTTTCTTATACGTGTTCCCACCATAAGACATCTGAAACGAAGCAGGAATGACACATATCGTGCCCCGGCTCCGTCACACGTGCTAAGCGGTATCAGGTCCCATCGAAAGGAGTTCCGACCCCAAGGTGTGCACAGCTTAACACAACAAAAGAATTGCAAGTCGTAGATTATTCTCACATTGCCCATCCAAATGTTTAATCCTGCGAGCCCCCACGGCTTCAATTGATGAATCACAATGGTCAAATTACTTCTACTGCGCTGTCAGGAGTTGGATAAGTCCAAACCTTTTGTTATCTAGTTTGTTATTCTTTTGTATTTAGTACATTGCTATATATATATATATATTAGTGTTATCGCCTTCTGATTATAACTTTTACGTCAATACTACGACGGTCAGTTCAAACGGCTGTTGACGGATGGATAGACAGGCATACAGTGTGGGAAACAATTAGCCAGGTGCCCCTAACAGATATATTAGGTGGTAAATAGGCTACAAGTGGAAATTGTTACCTTTCGGGTGGCAAATATTCAAACTTTCGACTGCCACAGCTTCCTTGAAACTGCGTTTTGGCCAATTCCTTCATATGGTTGTTTTACAAACATCATGAGACTCAGATCATTCCCTGATTCCTCATCAGGTCTTAACATCTTTTTTATTGTCAGTGGTTGGGGATGGGATCTAATGTTCACTTGATTCTGATCCATAACTTTGGGTCAATTGAAAGATGTTAGAATTCGTGGTGTGTATATTTTTTGCACTGTGCAAGTTGTCTGTTGATAACAGAGCCATAGTGTTGGTATTAAGAAAAGTCGATCTTTGCTGACGTAGCCCACCAATGATAAAAATAGTCTGTTCGCGTACTACTTATCAAGAATCTTTTGGAGATTTCTCAAAACAATAAATCCATCCTTTGAGTTACACCGCAAATTCCACACAGTGCACAGTTTGAAACCGTAGTATACAGTGGAACAGTATAGTAGCATAGTATGTTGTTATAATATTTCACTCATGTTTGTCATCGGTGGCCAATAATAAAGTGACATCGTTCCTGTACAGTTAGTATGAGTTCGTATTGGCAGTTAACGCTGACAGGATTTGAGAAAAACGATTCATCTTCTTTTGACTACCAATTTGTCATTCTAAGTAAAGTAGTTACGAGCATTGAAGTACCTGGCAACTTCAATTGGCGGTTTTCGTTTCTTATAGTCACCCCTGTAAGATTGTTCTCCAAGTTTCTTCAACGTTCGGTTTTCTACCGTTGTCTTCGATATTCTGAAGCTGCAGTCTCCAGAATCCATACGATATCCCCATGTAAATGTGGCTTTGTTCTCAGAATGTTATCTTTCGAACTGAATACATACAATTTTCACAACGCACCAGGAATATAACCATGTTTCCGTGTTGTGTTTCTGAAAGATGTCCAGCTGCCTCTGTAAGCACTTGGGTGCTGTACACGGCGACATCCTCAGTACATCAACCCAAAATATGATACTTTCCTCCAAAGTGTCTATATTGAAAAGCCTAATCGCAAATATCGCAGTTGATATTTCCTTATCATATAAATTGAACATCAACCACTACTGGTCGCAGGTGTCACAGTCCCATAGACTTTCCAGCAAACCCCTTCTGAAAAGAAGCACTAGACTCGAGTTCCGCTCTCGTTAAAGCTCGTCAGTAGTACACATCTTTACTACTGTCTGGATAAGAACTCCGGTCAAGGTTTCATGAGGCAACCGTGTTCACCACTGCGCCACTGACCTCACATTAGGCACAAGTGACTCATCATATGTGGACGCCCAGCCAGATTCGCTTGTGTGTAGTGACCAGGTTGTACGATCGCCTCGACAGGAGACACAGTAACTGTCTCGTTAACTCCAGTCGATGGCCCTTCGACTAGAAATTCTCTCCATGCTGAAACCACAAAATTATTAAATTAGTGAGTGGTATTTTGAATGGGAATGCGTCAGCTGCAATCAGTTCCGGGTGATATTCAATTTATATGGAAACTATAATCCGCTACTACTCATCAGTAATTCCCTCTTCCATTTGCTCATTGGTTTGCTTTGTGGGTAAATTAGTTGGACTGTAAAGATTCATCTGTTTACCTTTTTATAATCCCATTATTTCCAAAGCCAATCCTACTATTGTTGCGTTGGACAAACATCAGAAGTGCAAGGCTATCAAATACTGACGATGGAACCTCGGTGGTCAGTTTTCTTACTTTCACTATTAATCTGGGTGCGCAAGTCAGCTAAATGTACACAAAACGCATGGAGATGGGATACAAACAATTCAGACAACTGACACTGTTGTCCGAATAGGACACTCCATTCATTTACGAGGACGTCGTTGATGGCCTCAAAATTCTTAAAGCTTCACAAAAGGAAGGTTACCTCTAATTCTTTCGTGCTCGTTTACGTAAGCTTTCGCATCTAGGATTTCTGTGTACTACTAACATCCGCGTAAGTAACGCAAAAATTATGAGGAATTGTCCCTTAGCATGTAGATTAATTTAGGCTGTATTCTTTTGAACATGCTTGCTACAATCCGGAATGATGTTCAGTCATTCTAGCGCATTTTCACAATGCTTCGAACTGATGGAAATTTCTGTTGACATTCGGCTTCCTGGTTGCTGTACGGACAAGCCGCGGGCTCGGATGTGCTCGGTTCCCTGTCGCCTTAGCCGTGTTCGATGACATTCACCGTGATCTTTGATGAGTAACTCGCAAACTAAAGCCTGTTTTCTGGCTTCTTACCTGCGGCACATGTTACTATAAGACTGGGGATTACGGAGCAGGTGTATCTGACCGGAGGTGTCAAATACGCGATGCGTTCAATAGTTGTGGGCAAACATTGTGAAAAGTAGAGGCTTTCGGTGTGTCATCCAGTATATTGTTACACATGCTTCGTGTTAGACATATTGGTTACAATGACGAAAGCGGTTGCATAAGTATCACAGGCTGATCGGCAAGGGTGGCCGGGTATGAAGAACTGTGGCTAAAGGTAATATGTTTTACTCCCTTGCTTCATAGTCGATATTTTCTGTTCAGTGTTAAAATAACACATTGTGGCATGAAATCTTACTTACTAAAATTACTGGCTACTTACTCATTTCTCAGCTGTTGACCTTATAGTCAGTGCAATCTATATGAGCCAAGTTACAAGTAAGAACCCATGTAGAACACTGTTCGTCGGAACATGCTGGTATACCGCGTGTTTCAGCGGGTAATGAGTAAAATGTTGAAGATAAAAATTCAACCAGTTCATTATGAAATAAGTAAAAGTGAGTTAATTCCACTTCGAAAAATTAACCATTATTTCTATCAAATTTAGTGACGTTTGTGTAAGTGCATTCGTATGTTCAGACGTTTTCTTATGGCTGTAGTTCAGATTATAGATGAGATTAACTTGCTTCTTACACCCTGGTGCAAAACGTAGGGAGAGCACCTCCAGATAGTTATTTCCGCTCCACCTAGATTATTTACGGAGGTATGCAATTTCAAGCACACCCATAAAACTTGTATTATTATGGTTCATGTTGGAATTTTGTACAAGTTCAGAAAAGCATGCTCAAGTTACTTAAAATGTACTGGAAAATACCTGCAATGTTATTAGAATGTCTGGAAGAAATACTGTAAGTGCTATGTTTCACGTTTGCTCTGTCTCATTTATTTACCTAGATATGCTATTTCTGCCTCATTCTTGCAACTTTTTCTTGTTCCTTATCTTTCGCCTATTCTTTCTCTGTCTCGATCTTCCGTGGATACTATGAGTGAAATCAGGTTTCTGGTGAATGGGATTTAACTGTTCTGGTGGACCAGTTTGTTTCCGGAATATTTGAACGAGCCGAATCGAAAATGTTGTAAAAAGACAGAATATAGTTTTCATTTCTTTCATGGCTTTCTCTTGAAAATTAGTTGAAGAGGATTGGGTAGCTCCCAAAGCATTGGAAATGAGTACCGAAATTGTTGTGACTAAAATATCCGGTACTAGAAAGGCTAAAAAGCACTTCAAATTATTCTGATACCTTCATTTAGAATGATTTCCAGGTTCAAGCTTAATCTGTTTTTTTCTGTGGAAGTTGTCTTGTTGTGTTTTAAACGGTTCTCACGTTCATATTGTGGACGATTCTCAAAGATAAACTAAAAGGTGATGTGGTACTGCAGTTACCGAATATAAATGTGAAAGAGTATGTCGTAACAGTTAGGACTATTTTCATGCGTACGTGTTTTATGGCACAACTAATGTTGTAGACAATGATTCGTGATTTCTTCCTACAATTGCAAACGCAAGTAGCCAGGCGTGAATACGGCATCCAGTTAGAGGATCAGCTACGTGTTCGGTTGGTTGCTGGTATTAATTTGTCAGAGTTACGACAAAAACATCTTTCGTATCATAATCAAAGGTTCCATATTATTCGTAAAGTGTGTGAACAGTATGATGATGTAAAACAAATGGCGAAGACTACTGAAGTTCTCTGCAATTATTCTAAAGGCAAAAATCCAAGGCCGAGACAAGATAACACATTCAAATCGCGTACTGATTTCCGTGTGCCAAAACCATCCGTTCAGTTTTCTAAAGGAATTAATGCGAACTCGGTTCTACAACAGTTTGGGAAATGCGCATCTTGTGGACGCAATCATTCCCGAAATTCATGTCCACAAAGACAGTCAAGGTACTTCGGCTGCGGTAAAGTGGGTCATATTCAATCGGTATGTAAGTCTAGACGTTTTTGTCACTTAACAGCAAATTCTAATTCGAACGTGCAATCATTGACTGATGACATTCCTACTCTTTCTCTGTCTAGACTGACTCAAATCACTTCTCATGTTTTGAAAACATTAGTGTCTGCTTCTGGCAGGTCACAATTCTATTGTTGACACCGGTATTGTCGAATCAATAATTTCACATTCAGACCTAGCTGTATTTTATCCTGATGCAGTTCTGCAGCCCAAACAAGTGTAGTGGAGTTGAGCGATCGTAACATACTACTCATACAACTGCTATTCAGTAGTAGGATCGGAGCATATATTTTGACATGCTACAAGCCGCAGGAAAAGTGCAGAAAGGAAAATCAGAGTGCAGTATCACCTATGGGAGTCCCTACTGTATCGAATTTCGAA
>JTDE01002815.1:110690-130276 GCA_014338405.1 Paragonimus skrjabini miyazakii | reverse complement strand
AGAATACAGACACCTGAAGTTTGTACAAGCCAGAATATTAAGATTTCTGCCGTAATTCCCAGGATAGAATTGTCACCAAGCTCAGGTTCCCGAGATGCTGATGGTAATTAGTAAGTAGAATAACTACACGCGTATTAGCTTCACAGTTACGAACAGTCTCAGTAAGTTTTCTGTGTCGTTTTATGGGAAATGTCGTTTAACCGAACAAGATATTTGTTGGCTAATTCGCACGGTCTCAAGCCGCCCATGCCCTCTCAATCATGGACCAGAATCCCAGTCCACAACGGAGTGAAGTATTCAGTCAAGTGTCGTGTATACTTCTGCATGGTTTTGTGTGTTTGACTGATGTGATTTTTCGCCAGTTATTTCTCATTTGTTGGCCCGATTTCATTGAGTGCTGGCTCATTCAACATCTTATGTTTCTCACGATCTATCTGCTATGGGTTCTGAGCGATAATCTATCTCACTGAGTGCTTGAATAATCACATCTTCAGCTTGGTAACCCACCACTATTTCTTTCAAGCGTGCAGGTTGTCACTGACCACAGAGATAACCGGGTTTTATAAACGATATTTTTTATAATGCGAATATCATTCACAAATGGTTGGAATGTTCGCATTTACATAGACTATTCTGACAGACCCCCTGTAATCGAATAATTAAAGCCAGGTTTCCTTCTTGCTAGAATCCGTCAATAGTGCTTACTCTTGCCGCCGGCGAATTCTGAATTCCGGCCACGCTTACAAGAGACATTTGTGTTGATCATTGCTCCATCAGCAACGCTTTAGGCACGGCTGGAACATCATACGCAGAAGCTAAGCCGCATTCACTTATGAGTAGCGCACAGACTGTTCGGCTGACTTGAAATGAGACAAATTAATTGTCTAGTTAACTTCAGCTGAGCTGAAATTTCGATGTGGCTTATAAATACACTAACGACAGGCTCTTGTCAGAGCCAACCTCGAGCCTAATGTGTCTTTTTGAAACGGCTGACTGAGAAATGTATAGGAGTGGGAAAACTGGGTTCATTTGTGAGCGATATCAAGTTTGTATTACGTAAAATCTCCACAATTTACAAGTGATATTTTATATATGCCAATATTTGAGTTGTCAATGTTACTGCTGGCTACATGAGTTTAGCGATATTTCTCTTTAAGTGATAGCCATTTGTTTTACCCACCCAATGACCGCACTGAATTTCCTGTGTTACTTCGGTTTCACCGGTTCGCATGACTGCTCCACAAATCTTCATCCGTTCAATTGCTTTTGAAATATACAGCTTATCATATGACTTCCACGGTAACAGTGGTCTAGTGCAATGTATTGTAAACCATTTTATGAAAGTGGGAATGGTATAGATTCGTTAAAATATACTTGCACTGCTTTCTGTTAAGCAAATATAAATGTGATCCTAATTGAATGTGCAGTTAGTTAACTTGAGGTGAAGAAGTTTTGTTTTGAAGGTGAACCAATGGCAAGTATCAGTGATCAGACACACACGTCAATATTCACTATCAACGGTGGCCCTCAGTTTTCAATCTAATTCCCCTCAGAATTGAAGCTCCTAATCTGCGAAGATAAGAGTTGACTGCTTTCTTGCTTAACTTTTGATGCTAATTTCAGTCTGATTTGTAAACGGTTCACAGTCAACTTCCAAAATAAATATGTACGTTAACCGGGTTGTTCATAAGTTCCACCAGATATTTACCTTCGTCTATAGAAGGCATGCATTTTTGTCGTTCGCCATTGGACTACTGACCCATCCACTGTTTTGTTCAACAGCCAAATGAATTTAGTAAACGCTGATGTAGGGTTTCACAGTACATTCTGTATCTCCCGTGTTACTGTGTTTTATGTACAGTCAGCGAAATCTTTGGTAATCACAAGTTGTGACCACTGTTTCAAGTCTTTCAGTTTTCCGCTGACGGCGTTGGTGATGGTGATTTCGTTTGCAGCTAAATAACCCACATCCGAGATGAACAGTTTCGTGAAGGTTACTGAAGAGCACACCGTAAGCCACCGCAGGTCAAGGTGGAAAAATACATAGCTCAAGTTCTTAGGGTCAAAAAAGGAAACACCCGTTCACAAGAAGATAGCATATGCGAGTACTTTTCTTTTTCAGTAGCAAATGTACAACATTTGAGACATTAGTAAGTTAAATCCTTTACTTAGGGTAAGCTAACAAAATCTTGGAAGGCATCTTATTCCATTTGGTGTAATTACTTAATTTAATAACTCCGTTAATCGTATTCAGAAACGGTTCTCGGGTTTGTCTACATTTCATTATGCCACCATGCTGTTAGGCCACCAGCATCTAATTCGATCAAGCATTACATAATGAACAGCCAGCCAATGACGGTTGTTAATCGTTCCATTTGCTTAGGATTAACGACTGATTGTGGAGGCTCTACTTTACCTCGCTTAACAGTTATCAGTAATCAGATTAAATTTTGTAGTTAGTGCCTTTCCTAGGTTGAAATGTCCCCTAATATGCTAGTAGGAATAAATTGTCACGGAACCCTACGCATCTATCAATAATGGATACTTACATTCTCAGATTGACCTGTGTAATTGTCAGATTAATCAATACTGCTACATTCAGTCCGCACTAGCTCAGGAAATTTCTTGCAGCTCTCACAACTGTCCACCAGTTTGTAAAGCGCATACATCGATGGTTTAAGTCCTCCGATTGCTTTTCGTTTTACGGTGTTCATTATTCATTAACTTCCTTAAATTTTACTGAATTACAGATTTAGTGTCATTCAATTAGTGGAGTTGTTAACTCAAGCACTGAAAGAAAAGATATACTGTCATTATCTAACATTGGGTACTAGATATTACCATTGTAATACGTGCGGGTGGATCTCGCAATATAATAAGTAACACGCATGAATATAGTGGTTATTACAGGAAAGCTGATGGAGCTTTGAATTCGACAATTAGTGAGGATACGAAGAAACTCTATCATTGCGAAACTGATCCAGTATGAGCACAACTCAGCGTGTGTTGAACAATAGTTGACGAGGTGCTATACAGTTCTCTTATAGTGGACTACCACAAGAAATGTGTTTGTTTATATTGCAGTAACTTTTCATTCATATATAGGATTAACAGCTGGAGCTACTGGTAATGATTATCTGTGCAACTAGACACGGTTAACACACTCTAGCCTATACTTCCATATCAACATATGGAACAATACCATACATAGCCCTGTTTGGTCTAGTAGACATAAGTACACAAGTCAGTGTGCAAGCGCCTGTCTGATGAAACAAAAGCGAAAGTCCCAAGTTATTGTTTTAACGCCAACCTTTCCAGATAATACTCATCAGTGAAAATTTTTTGCAATGTTCACATGACACAAATTTCATCAAACTGAGGGTAAAGGTAACCGCATTAAGTCCGCTTTTTTATACAAGTATTTTACAATATACACAGGATACTGTGCCTAGTATTGTAAAGTGAAAAGTCCGTCTGCGATCTATGTTGTTTATAGTGTCTTGAGTTGGCTTACGTATCATTAAATTTACACAGCATCTCACCGAAATTAGTTGGACTATGTTTGGGACCTGCGGAAGCTTTCAACTCAGAACTGAAAAGTTATCAATGAAACAAACTGACGATTGCTCGTAAGTTTTTCTGAAATCTCAGCGAAACTTCAGTCGTTAACCATTTCCAATAACAGTCTTATAGACATAAGAATCCTTCATCAAAATAGGGTTACGCTCGTTGTCACAACAATTTCATGCTCCTACGAATCCAGTTTTCTTTCTCACTTTCACATTTTTGAAACATACCTGAAATTGAACCAGAAATGAACGCAGTAAGCCAAACTCACGTGTTCACAATCGGTCAAACGTCCGACCAAACCACTATAACGAGTTTCTCTGAAATTTAGCTTCATATGCAGGCCAGAGTGAATCCACAGATTAGAAAGTAAATCGACCATCAAGATGGTTGCCAATTTCAGCTTATGAAAAATTCAAGGCTAAACATAGACTACCGATATGCAGAACTCTTTTCATAGATTTACACGTACGGTTCTAATAACATTTTTACAAGTAATGTATTAAAAAGCCATAGGTCAAAAAGTACGGTATGATCACTATATACCTTTACGTCCCCCTTATAACTCCTACTAAGCAGTATCGGGTTGCTCAGGTGACGAGAAAACAGGATGTTATGAGAAACAAGGTGGCTGGAAAAAGCGTACTATGCATAGATGGGAACAGACATAACGACCGGCTATAACATCTATGCTGAGCCACTGCACCAAAAATTGTGCGATCCCCTAAGTGAGATGAGTCGCAAAAAAGACGGACCTCAAACAAACTTGTCTTCGCAGTATTGTGTCCTTTGGAAGCCTACTATGATTAGCTTATCAACCCTGCTTGATATGCCTTCACTAGACAGAAAATTAACCTCAATAATTAATGTATTATTACTATTATTATTTTAAAAATTAAATGATCAAACAAGAAGCTAAGGAGGTCACTCGCTGTAATGGATACAAATGCACGGATACTACGTAACTAATATGAACTGATAAGTGATCGTTGAGGAGACCTGTGAAAGAATTGAACGATGGTGAGAAGACACTGTGTTTGTCACGCTGGTCAAATTAATCTGAAATAGGGTACACAGTAACGGTAAAACAAATTGGAATGTGTGTTTCTGCATTTTATGGTCGCAGCGGTAATGCATTAAATGTTACTGTCACTGTAGGATAACAAGTAGCAAAGGAGGTGTGAGATAAAATACTTGACAATCAGAAATGAACAGACAGTTGTCTCACTCAGCTCTTACACACAATAACCAAACTGTCGTGCTAACAATAAAAGAACACAAGAAAACAGACAGGTTGATACTTCTGAGAAAGTGAACTTCAGTTGGTAGGTACTTGATCAACTAAGAATAGAGATCAGATAACAGCACCATGACCCATTCCAAGAAGCACACAGGTGTGTTAACGTCAAATAAACATGAGGATTCCCGCATGTTGTCGTCAAATTACTCCCAAAATAACATTGGAGATAGGCTAAACTTATTGCCGTACATGACCATTATCTGTATCTTTCTGAATTGTGTTACACTCTTTGTCACCATGAGACTGTTTCACCATCGTTCATTTCATCTGCGTGAACTTTCTCAACGTAGCTCAACCTAGATGTGATTGGTGATCGTTTAGTCTGATCACCTAAATGTGATAATGCCAATTTTTAACCATTATGGTTTACATTTCGCATTGTTTCATCGTTGCCTATGAGCTAACTTCAAAAGCCAAATTCAATGGCGGAGTTGTTAGTTATTAATGTCATTCAACACATCGGTGAGTATAGAAAATTAATTTACTTGGTGGTTTTCTTCAATGGGATACTTCTTTTTTGACGAGAAACCTGAAGTTTATGGTTGCTGTGTGCATCGACTTTGAGAGTGACTAGATATGCTAACCACCGAAAACTTCACACAGGATAAAATTGACCATTCGGTTTAGAGATTGCATATTCTGTTTCTGCTGGCTTAGTACGTCCTGAGAATCTGTGTTTGCTAATGTTTAAATTTATAAACGCAAATGCCATTTAGCTAATGCTTTCACCTTGCCTTGGAGGGTTCAAACGGAGTCGAAGGTAAGTTACTAAGTCGCCAGGCATAACAGTTGCCTACCACTGTATAAGTCTTCAGCTATAACCTTCCTAGGTTAATGTGACGGGGTGCGTTGTCACGTCCGAACAAATGCTAACACAGATGAACTAGCTTTTTGACTGACTTAGTAGAGTTCGTTGAATTAGTTCTCGTCGTAGTTTCTCCTTCGATCCGTACATTTTATTAGCAAAGTTGCTGCAGTGGCGTTAGAGCAGTGAAGGCTTAGGTTTTTACTTTCAGTCACAGAAATGAGTTTTTTTTCTTTGTACTGGATATCTCGTCGGTCCCACATAGAAGAAGTGAAGATCACTTTAAAAAACTAGTCCTTGAATGAAGATAAGCATCAGTCAGTCTACAAACGTATAACGATCAAAATTCAAGAATCTTGAGTTCATGTTAATAAGGATTTGACAGTCCGTTAACAGATATATAACGACCGACCAAGTGTTGAAGAATAATCATCGTCAGTGTATCCTGCTCAAAATAAGTCTACTGGCGCAGCCAATGGTTACTGACAAGCACTTTCCTTCTCTGGTCGCATATTAAATTTGAGGTTAGAACTCATAATGTTTTTCCAACTGTTGCTTAACTGGGTGTTGATGGAAAACTTGCGTAACCAGAAGAGTAAATGGTAGGCAATCCGCATTTAGCGTTCTGGCTTTTATGACATAGAGATTGGATTAAACACTTCATGTACATCACTGTAGTTGCTAACTTTGATGAAGAAAACAAGTTACAATGTCCAGACGGTATCTCACACAAAGTCTTATGAAATATGTTGAAGCGAAGATTGGACAAAGTAGTGAATGCCTGCACGCATAGATCAAAGTCGAATGTAAGTTCCAGGCAGTTTGCAGATTCGTTGACAATCACCGAAACAGAATTCATCCAGTTTTAAAAGTATCAAACTTGCATCCGTTGCATTTTCTCACACCATTCTTTTTCCTTTCCGTGTACAAATTCCTCTGATTGTTTAACAGATTGTGCCAGTGGACAATTTTTGGTTTCTGGCAGAAAGAAATAGACCGAAAAAGTGCCAACAAATGCAGCAGCCCCGTAGACCAGACAGGGAAGATAATAGTTAATCTCATTCAGTTTGTTCACAAACGGTGCTACTGCTGAAGCCACACCAGCCACCGCGATCACGGTGAATAAACCGATATTGCGGATTGTTGTGGGATAGAGTTCCGAGATGTACAAATCCGAAACGCAATAAGCCACTGTGACAAAAAATTTTCCGGATAGGGCTAATGTGGCACGAAGTACTGGTATTGCTGTTCCCAATAACTTTGTTGTCAAAACTGCGACTCCTGTGAGGATAAGAAGTAAGGATGTCGAAGATCGTCGACCAAAGTATTCAGAGGCCCACCAACCAATAAAACTGGTAGGAACTTCCATTAATCCCATCAGTAGTACATTGAGAAAGATATTTTCCAAAGCAAATGAATTATCTGTGACCAGACCGAAATATACAATGGTGATAGAGCTCTGCATAAAACAGAGTATGAGTGTACGGTTCCGAAGGTTGGGAAATTTTAACATATCAAGGCATTTGTCATTGGATTCATCAACTTCATTACTATTCGCACGACTGGTTGGCCTCAGATCTACACAACTTTTAATTTCACTAACCGTTCCTGTATCTTTTTCCAGAACTAATGTTTCTGGTGCCACTGTAGCTTGTCCCAGATGATGAGCATACTCAGCATGCAAAACTTGATCAACACGGTCAAAGTAACCCACAGGCAGTTTTGCTTTGTTCCACCAGGCTATTCGTTTAAGTATGACCAAGGCTTCTTTATTTCTTCCATGCATGCAGAGCCAACGTGGGGACTCATATATAAAAACGGGATAAGTCAGATAGACGATAAGGAAGGCACACGACCACAGTCGAATAGTTATCCAATCCTGTAATAAGTAGGCTACTCCGGCACATGTAATATAACCAAAAGCCCACAGAATCCAATACACATTTCCATAAGCAGCCCGATGAGTCACCGGAACCAGTTCTGATACGAGATTGATACCAATATAACTCAGTGCAGATGAAAGGCCCCGACAACAACGAAGGAAAAACAGCAAGGGAGGCGAATTCGCAAACGGTGTGGCTAAACATATGACTATGCCCCATACACTGAATGTCAGGAATGTTATACGTCTTCCAATGATGTCAGCAAGAAATGCAATTACAAAACCAACTGCATTGAAAAACAAGTAAGCAGCTTCCATCCAAGGAACCCAAAACTGTTGATCACATACCAAATTAAACTGGGTTACAACCGTATTAATCATTTGAGTCTGGTCATAGGTCCAATTGGAACATTTGAAAGGGACATTTTCCTGTGTATTTGTCCTTTTCCACATTCCCCAGCATTGCTGAATAACGGTATCGTTTGAAATGTTTACGTTCCTACTGTAATTGCTATCACCATTTACGAGTCCATCATATACCGTCTTGTTAATCCAAGTGATCGTCATGTTGGAGACATTTGGCAAATCCTGACAATAAAATTCTGGAGTGTAATTCATAAATATAATTGTTTGTATTTCCAACCCCCCTATAAAACTGCTTATTGAACACAGAACCATGTAGAGCATATGAAAAATGCCAGTTCCGTAAATATCTACCAAAATGGATTCGAAATTCATGTGGTCCTGTTGGTTTATCACACTTCGTTCCGAAACACAAACGTTCCACAATCCGAGTCAAACAACACAGTCCACTGTTGATTTTATTCTCGTTGTGTACCAACGGATTTACTGATGTGCTCCAGTTCGTCTAGGTTATTGTGCAACTAAACACGAGACTTATTGGTCCACCAGTAGTGTTTGTATTTAAACAGTGTCCTTTCATACAGCGTTCGGGCACCTATTCCGGAGCGTACGCCCGAGTGTCCAGTTGATTAGTTGGATGAAACTCGTAAACATTTGCTCAATTATAATGTACCGTTAAAGGTCTGCCATTCACTATAGAGAAAAAGGTGAAGTAAAAACTATCTATTTTTACATTTAGAACTGTATGAAACATTACTAACAGGGTTTTACTAAATAGTTATAGTAGGCATTAATTTTCAAGGGGTTTCAATGCAATTGAATTCCTCTTGATTAAACCATCTTAAACCGTTCTCAGCTAAAATTCTGAAATAATTAGTCCTTTTAATGGGAAACTTTATTTAAGGCATACTCCTGATGAATAGTTCTTCCACAATAATCAGTCAGCTTACATGGGCTCGGGTCACACTAATAAGGATCTTAACTGTGTTTCGTGAGCCAGTAGATTAAATGACTAGATTAATGCCCGAAGAAATTTGCTGAGAACTCCTACGATCAGAAACGGATCTAATCACACACTACTATTTATTAACAGATTTGTTACCATTTGGGTAACTACCTCTCACCGTAACTTGTCAGACCATCTGTTGATCTACTTCAAGACTTCTAGAAGCTTAATCGTTTTCCACTTACTGGGTTTAAGCTGGACGATGTGACTAGCCCTTTCAAGAAACGTTGTAGTCCATTATGTCATCATGATAACTTTAGTACAACTGACTGACTTCCATTGTATTTGTGACTTTTCAACATAGATAGCCATTTTGTTCTCCAAAATGTACGGTATAAATAAACTAATTTATCGTGTATATTCATTACGTTTATAACAGAATATTATCCCTCAGTTGACGAAATGTTTGTCATGATACATCCACCTACAGGCACTATCTTTCTTTGTATACTGCTCTACAGAGGTAGGGTAGTTGGAATTATCTAGTTTCATCTTCAAGTTATCCATCTACAGACCAGTAGTCGACATATCTTGTTTGATGCGTTGAATCCTTTTGATTTTATTCTTCACAAACTAATAGAAGATATTGTCTGATAGAAGCTTAAATTGCAAGTAAAACATGCAGAATGTATTCGCACCTCGCAATAAAATTGCAATAAAACCACAAATTTGGGTCCAATTCACTGTTATTTGGTAGAGAGTTGTCAAGCTCTCGTAGGAGAAGATAAAACCCTATTAGCAGACTGCACTTTTTTTGAAAAGCTCACATATAAATAACATACTTACATAAGTAAGAAATATCTTCTCAGTAAATTTAAACGGTCACTTCACTCTTAGTAACTCTGTCAATGATTAGTACGAAGTATTCCACCCTTTTGTCTGCTCATTTCGAAAGGTCGAATGAACACACATGATGAGTAGCTGCTGTGATACTTGAAGAACCCTTGGTCCGGGACGCAGTTCAGTGTCAGAAACCAATTACAAGGTATTTGAAATTAAACTGTTACAGCCGTTCATTACTTTCCGTGGTTGGCGTATTAAAACGTCCGTCTGCAGTTCCAATAGTTGCGATCTTTCAGAAGTTTAAAACTGTTGTTAATTTAAACGCGCGTTTCTGTTAGGTCTTGTGATATACTACTCATTAATAACGCTTAGGAGTAGAAAACAAAGAAAGTATGCCGGAACTCAAAACTCATTCGTGCTGGATTGGAGGCAACCACTAGTTCACCCGCTCGACTGTGAATCTTAATCACTTTGTCTACCTGGCGAGCTTATCTACCACAGGGGTTGAGGTCAGGACTACACATCGATCATTCCCAGACTGTAAACCCTAGAAGAGGTTACCATGGCCTTGTGATATACACCGTATGGATTATGGAGCTGTTTTGCTAAAACCTTGCAGTCTCGTTATTCAGACATAACGAAAGACAACGGAAAGTGTTTTAGCATTTTAACACAACAGTTTGCATCCGTATACCTATCCAACCTGGTCAGCTGATTGACCACCAGAAACCCAGCATGTGTTACTCAAAGTCAGATTGTCTGTCGCTAGTATGTCAGCTGGAACTCAGTTCCTCTTTAATTGACCACAAACGTGGTAACTTTATAGATCAGGCTAGTCAAGAAAAACCAATTTTTTACTTCTGAAGAAAAAGTAGCGTCACCAGAGCTCCTGAAACATGAGGCAAATTAAATAATAAACAGTGTTGCATATGCTACTGATCGCGAAAACTATTTTTATTGTTACAATTATACTGTTTTGTTCAAAGTTCCTTGTGTAGTTCTTGTGGGTACTATGAGTTTGTTTACTGATTGAGGCTATGGAGTATTTTTGTTTCAGTGAACACTCTCATTGTTACAAACTTGCCATTTTGTTCCTCTAAGCGAGCCACTCGTCGTACACTTTGATCGCTGTAATTAAATCCGTCGGTTCTTTCCCATAAACCATAGCATAACTTCTGGACCTCTTGAGCTATTCCAAGATCCTTTCTGCGGTTGAGCACAATTGGTGAAACGCTGACATCTCGTGCAGTGTGCTTTCCGTTCAGTCAACTGGTTTAATCATCCTGTGAACAAACATTTGGCGGGATCTTGTTTTAACCGAACTTGCACTGAGAGTGAGCCATGGCGTGTGCAAACATCAGCTGAGGGGTCATTATACAAATGGATGGAGCGTTAATGAGTTAATAATCCAGGGGGTGAATGAACGGTCGTTTTATTTTGAGGTGGATTGAGTCAGTGGCATTAGAATGCTTTGAGTTCCGTTGCACTGGATGAAAATTTCCAATGAATACAATAAAGGGTAATGCTACTACTCTTAGGCAAACATTTCAATTACATGAGAGATCACTGAAGGACTTCATATATCAGAAGCATGTATTGATTGTTTCTTGAGAAGTTTATCTACATACAAAACAAGTATTTATGAGAAGGGCCTGCATTTTCCTCTAAACAAGGCATCCCCTAAATCTCCTGATTGATACCTAACGCAGAGATGAGCGATTTAAATTTCAGCCGAACAATTACAGTGAACATCTCCGCGAGAGTTATAAAACTGACCTTAGGAGGAAGTCCGTGTTTGAACTATAAATAGTCGAGCCGATTAGGTTTCGCCAATTATGAACACAATCAGCGTGATGTCAAATGAGTGAAGATGTATGCATTACAGACATCCCAGTGGGAGTATATGAATCTTGGTAACTTGATTGACCTGATGAGTAAGGGTTATGCAAAAGATGAGTTTACTACAAAACGAATGGTGTGAAGTCAGTAGCGGTTTAGAACGGATTTTGACTCAGTGATGAGTAAATTAACATTACTGGATGGTCAGCGAAGTCGTCATTCTCACACAAACTTTTATAGGAAACTATTTTTATAATAAAACAGTGGCTTCAACACATGAATGTGCCTCTCTTCATATAAAAACTGTACGTCAGCTTGGTTAGTCCCCGTCCCAGATTTGTACCGATCCAAACATTATTTAAGCGGGCTTGATCAAGCATGTACCCACTGGTGACGGGATCTACAAATCAACAGCACAGTTAAGAATGTCGAAAGACGAGGATGCAATGACCCGTATTTAATTAACCTTGATTCATTTTCGAAACGCACGTCGAAGGAATGTAGTGGTCTGCCGAACCGAAGTTAAAGTGTGTCCTAATGGATTTCCTGATGAAAAATCACATACAGCAACGGTCTTAGAGTTTATAGCGGTCATCTAAGAGTTTTCTTCAGTGAATCTACTAAAATAATTGTACGAAGTATAAATTTTCATTCTGCTGTCTCTTTATCATTTAAATCAATCAGAAACGATAAATGAGTCACCTATGAGATACGTGAACGTAATTATCTGCAGTATGCCGGGCAACCTTCACACTTTGTTTCATAGTGCACGTTCCGGACACCATGTGTGTGGTCGATCAGTCTACATGTACTGTATACATCCGGCAAACACGCTATTCATCTGTAAGGCTCGGTAACCATTAACATCGTTCCAACAAAGATCGACAAGAACAAAACAACTAGGTTTCAATCATCTTTATGTAGGAACAGTTTGAAAGCAAATGTAATTATGTGTATTAAAACTATTTCACTTCAGATGCAAAACTTTCATCGGACCGGGTCAGTCAACTGGAAATTTTACGACTTGTAAAGCAGACAGGACGAGTTTAACATAACACAAATTCAGAAGTATCTGATCATGGGTGAAGCGCACAAATCTAGGCATACAGACTGCATGAGAAAACGTTAGAGTGAGTGGGAAACGAGACTAAAGTAGGATCGGTACAACAATTTTGATAACGTTATCAAGGTATCAGTTCCCTTCGAGAAAGGGAGCACTGTGTATTACATGACGACACAGTTTTACTCAGTTCGCCTGCTAATCAGTCCAGACCCGTCTAGTATACCTGACCAAATGGACTGTTGCCTCCGGTTTTATACATCTGCTCACAACATTCCGTATTAAATGTCCTCAGTTTGTTTCCAGTGTGAAAAGGCTTCTGCGAAGTACCTAATATGTTTCCAACGTGAGTGCGCATCAATTGTTCGCAAATGCTTATGAGAGTTCACAAAATTTATATGTCGAAACTATGAGGTGTTGATATCAATGTGAATTGTCGCGGAGAAACAAGAATACTGGCTAATCAGTCAGCAATTATCCAATTGGCCCACTATGCCTCCCCCATCCATTGGTTTAACCGCGCAGATTGGTCATCAATCCGGTGGATTTTAGGACAGGTGGACGCCACGTCTATGCAAACTGCTTTAGATTACATAATACTGGGTCAAACAGCCTGATCCTGATAACTACCGCAGTATGGAGTGCTCTTCTTCCGACGGTTTTTGATGAGTCAGTTTCTACGGGACAGAACACTTGGAAGGTTCGGTTAATGTTTATCTGGTGCCCTCTATCAACCAGATGAGCGGGGATAGCGTTTTTAACCAACCGTGTTCTACGTCGTCCCAACCAGTGTGAGTGTCTTTCTGCGATTCATTTCGAAGGCTGTCTTTATGTCCCACAGAAACAAGTGAGGTTTGAACTGACAGTCTACCTTCAATATAAAACTGAAGTGGTGACATGACCAAGAAGTGCATGTGTCGCGTAGGACATGTGGCTTTTCTGGTCGAGTCCATTCATTAACCATTCTGCTGTACTATCAACTTTCAACAGCATATGAACAAACACAGTTTTCTTTCTAACATCCTGTACTTCAGGTTTAAGTGACGTTCTGATCATGTTTTTAGTGACAAGTTGGTCCGGGTAGCCGTTATCATGGAGTATTTTATGAATTCAAGCCCCCGGTCTTGATTATTCACTGAACAAACAGTGAATGCTCTGTTGATCAGTAACGCACTTGATTACTCTTGTGTTTTCAGGGTACGAAACTATGACAGTCATTATGTTTACCTATGTGTACATTTTTTCGACGAATCCCGTGTCGAATATTACTGTCCATTCTTCAGATTAAATGGACTTTAAGGAATGATATTTAGCTTTTAGTCTCTTCCGAAAGCGTAAATTTATTGGCTCGTGTGCGCGTTCAATTTTTTCCAGTACTGTGTATATATCGTCCAAATTATTCATAAAATAGATTAAGAAATTTTGCACTCCCGTAGATGAAATTGTAGAAAGACTGTGAAAAGTGGATAAGAACACAACGGGAAGCAGAATACAACCACAACCACCGTCTACCTAGTACACAGGAAGCATATATCAGGATACGGAAAAACGGCACTTGAGAAAGTTTAATGAAGCTTCACTTCATTGAAATAGCCCTGATTTTCGAGCCAGGAAAACTAACACGCTTATTTTGTGAAAATTCTTTTCCAGCGTACTGTTAGAATCATCAGTTGACAATGTTATTTCCACAAACTCCTGTAACGTATTACAGAATGGCTGTACGCGGACGCCGAATGCATGTCGCTTGCTTATCGGTCGATCCAGTTGGTATTGCAGTTTCAACAAGGCAACTCAGAGGTGGTGGTTTTAGCCGGGCCATATATGATGTGGTTGGCGAGTAATCCTGTACTGTAAATTCGTTGTTAACGATGGAAAGTCTGGATGGAACCATTAAGGTAACCTTATCCTTTGAACACTGGAAGACATGTGCGCTATTCGGAACAGAAAAGTTTAAACGAGATGGATAAATGAACATTGAGTGAAAGAGGCAAATTTTACATTTACTGACGTTTACAGAGAATGTAACAATAATAAGAGCCAAACGGTTTGAGCGAGTTCAGGAAAATAGTTGACAATAAACTCTTAGGAAAGGTTAGGAAATAACTATAAAACTAGCAAATGTATCACCGGTGCATGCATATGTGTTAAGTACTTGTGAGTCAGCCAATAAGAAAGCAACACAGGTAAAGACGATGTGTGAGAACAGTCCAGTGGGACCTTACGCGATATTGTTTTGAGCCATCGGGTCGGCGAGTAAAGTGGATACAACACATATTACGGGTTAGTAAGGTTACCAAGGCATCTGTAGTAAACACACGATGTTGCTAAGACATCCATAATAAACACGATGGATCACCGAAGATTATGTACTAAACGTTACGTGAGTTGGGAAAGAAATCAACTTAACAGAACAGAAAGACAAAAAGAACTGGTAAGACAACTGAGAAATTTTTCACCCGGGGTACAGGAATCTGCGGCAGTTATGTCACTAGTGACATTACGAGAAGCATGGTAAAGTTCCTCAGTTGTAGCACCTGGTGTGAATACAATAGACAGAAGTTTTTGTTATCCAATTAGTTGCTCTTAACCACATTTTCTAAATATAATCAATATCCTTTACACGATGTAGAAGATAAACCCGAGTGATCAGCTAACTTTGGGAACATACCAGTGAGTTGAACAATAATGAGAGGCGTGCAACTTTGGATAGTCAGTGAACAACAGAGATATGGAAAAGTTTACAGAAAGCTTACAGTGTTTTAGCCATGGTGTTGAATGTTCGACTTGCTTGGTGTTTCTGGAAGTTTCTTAGGAACATCAAGTATTTTGTATTCTGCAATCACATTTGCTTGCTGTTTCAGAGTAATAATTAGGGTTGTAAAACAAGGAATCCCCTTCAGAATACTCGTTAGTTGTCAGTTAACAATGAAAAACGAACAGGTTAGCGTGTCTAGAAAGGTAAATTTCCTATCACATATTATGTTATTATTAACTGTTGAGAAGAAAATTTGACACCTTAAAGTTTGAGACATGCATTAGAATTGAGGGAGAACTATATCAAAGCATGTTCAAAAGGAAGAATATTTTTCAAATGGAGCCCAACTAGTCAACACCTTCTGTCTTCGGCGGAACAGCCGAATACCAGTGACCTGGAACTTTAGTTTAATAAGGGCCACATTACACAGGGCTGCATATTTACTGAATCGCATGCGTTAAACAAAACTTTTGTTGCTCATATGACCGTATAGTAAACCAGATATTGCTATATATAGAAGAGAAAAATGTTACGGTAAATTCCCGCTCCAATTGGGAAGAAGCGTTATAATGACATGTTAGATTTCGTGCATAGTGCAGCATTTCGAATAAAAAATGACAACCACAGGGACAAAACTCAAATATGGACTACCTTCCAAGTAATTAGATGACAAACACAAGAACAGGACGCGCTGTAATCCATCCCACTAAACACCAAAGAAAGATATACCGGTTAACCTTCATGTCACCCAATTTTTGCAAATACGGAAGCTGCAACTTCTGGACGAAACATGCTGAACCTATTAACGGATTAACTTGTAATATGCCGTACCGTATTCACTCAAGAGCTGATTAATCAATCAATTACTGATTAATGCTATTCGAGGAATGTAATAACAGTCGTCAAACCGTGTGTGTGCGGGCCAAATATGCGAACAAACAAGAACATTCTAGTCTGTTGTGTTGACGAACGTTATCTGGATGCTGCTCAGTAGACACTCAACTATTCAATCAACGCTGCTTATCGCTGATCATTTGGTTGACCACTGTAAGAAATTAATTCTCAGAGTTAGGGGCGGTCGATCTTGAAACTTCCTTCGATTGTGATAACAGAAGAGATTGAAACAGAGTTGCTACGAGACCCGAGAAACCCACCTAGAAATAAGTTACTAGTTCCCTTCCGAAAAGGGAGCAAACTTTCGCAGGCATGTACCAACGGCAGAAGAAATACTTCGAAGTAAATGCGTTCTTCTAAGTTACAGGCCAAACGATAAGTTGTTTTATTTATTTTTAAATTGTCAGTAACTGCACGAGTCTCTGTTTTTCAAGATAATCAAAGACAGCTATGTATATGAAATGTGTAAGTAATCGGTTAGTGGGACTGTGAACATATAGTGAATAGGCTGGGTTGAATAAAAGCCAGAGAACATCGCAGCTGTTTTCCAGATAAACAACACATATTAAAATATACAAATAATACCAGATAGTACCAGACAGTGGTTGAATTTAATGAGTGTTTACCAGTTATCGCAACGATCAGTTCGAACATTCACCTTATGTCATACTCTGTTCATCGTGATCTTGACGTAATCGTCGTCCAGCGTGACAACCAGATATCGACCTAGAACTGCCAAACGGAGCAAGGTAGCCGAATAATTAACACTAACATAGTAGAACAGCACGATACTCAGCTTGTAAGGGAGAGAATTTAGAAAACGTTTAGTTGATTGTGTTTTGAATAAGATGTCCCATGTGTCAAAAGTGGTTTTCATTTAATACGCCCTATGAAGATAGTATGTAACACTGAATATCACTTACCAGAGCTACATAAGCCTTTCCAGTCCTGATAACAAAAGAGTAAATTGTACTTGTATTTTGGATTATCGCAAGCAAACACTATCTTGGCGACTATAAGTCTATGAAGCTTGCAAGTGAGCAACACTGATGAGCTCCATTTTCACAATCAACGAGCAACCGACGACAATCAGTTGGTTCCGAGTCCGTTTTTGTTTCAGAATAAAACAGTTAAGCTCTCTGCATGGTGCACTGTTCAGATATTATAGTTATTGAAATGTACACTAACTTCAGTTGTCCCAAGCCCGTGTTACTAAGTGTCAGTGCACTTGGGTCGTCAACTGCAATACTGTGGAAACGTGACCGATCTTCACACGCTTACCTAATTTTTGGTTACATGGCAAAATATAGCCTATGCGATTTAGGATGTTGATTGTCACATCTTTACTAGAAGTGAAGTAGTGGATGCGATAAAGCCTTGAGAGCAGACGGTACTGGTTAGTGTATTCAAACCGGTAACCACAAACACATCCTACGGAATAGGCACTATGACATACAACCAAAATAATCGGCGCTGCCCAGTCTAGTTGCTTTCTTAGACAGAGTACCAACGATTTTGAAAGTGTGAGTATATACAAACATGTGGAACTTGGACATCTGACCCTTTTAGAGAATGCGGAGAACACCGTCCTCAAAGTACTGCTCAATTATAGGTTTAATTCGTTGGCGACGGTCAGTCAGCACGGTCCAAACGAGCGCCTGAATAGGCTGACGGTAGAAACAAAGATTATTGGGGACTCACTTAAACAAACAATTACCTCATGTCGGTGTCACGTTCGTTAATTACCACTTGCAGTGAAGTAATCGGGTCACACTAAGTCAACTGTCCATTTTCTCTCCGTCTGTGAGCGTGCGTAAGTGCAAATCAGAGCGGTCAGACTTTTCGCGTAGACATTACAGTCAATACAGTTGTATCCTGCTGATTGTGATGCCATAGGCTAACCGTGGTTATTTGGGTAGAGCAAAATGGGAAGCAACTAGGGAAATTATCGGTGGATTTGAAAGCTTGGGTTGATGGTTTTGTTGTTGAGTTGTTCACTGAATTTGTAATTTAGACTACAAACTTTTATTCACCAGTCGAGGTGATATTGGCAGCATGTGAAATTTGGTTGTATAGGTATAAAGGTGGTCTTCAACTGCTGAAATCATTGAGATAGGATAAATCTAATCTTCAGTTTCAAGGCCCACTTCTTCAGAGCAACGCACTCACTGGATCAACCGGGCAAGGGTCTGATTGATTTCTATGGCTCAGTTGCCGATTAAAAAGACTGACCATTTCAGGACAAGCTGTATACCTTTCTAAGACTGCATACCTGCATTCCACAAACGCCTATTTGCATGTTCTACTAAAACACACAGTTCGTGACAATATTTTCCATGGTCGGTTTGCGACTCTTGCGATGTGCTTACTTCACAGAAAACTGTAACATGGGTACGATACCATGTGACTGAGTTTCTTATTCATGTATTCAAATGGCTCTGTTGGGTGGAATATGCGAGTCTTTTAACCAGCTTTGTCATCACTTCATCGAAGGATAAGCGTTTGAGTAATCTGAAGTAGACGTGCAAAACTGCGAGGCGTATGCTTCGTAACAGCGGGTAGTATGCTCCGGTCTTGTCCAAAGTTTTAATGGGTAGAGGTACTAATCACCAGTGGCCGTATAATAGTCATATTGGACGGGCGTAGCCGAACGACATTTTTCGTCTGTACACCATTATATACATTGCAACCAGTCGCAGTGTATCCGAACAATTCGTAGAATAGACTCAAGGTCTCCGTTATTCTTGTCGTATATTGATCAGTTTTTAGATTAGAACACTCTTCTATGAATAACCACGTATGAATACAAATGCACAAGCATAATATTGAGATATTATCTATGTACCGTGATTTTTTCTCAACGGGTAGCTTCTGCACTTGCTATACGGACAGACGCAGTTGTAATGCCTCTTGCAAATTACAAGCATTTACTACTATATTGGAAACATGGCGAACGAGTATTTTGTTCCATGCAGATAAAGTCCTCTGATCATTCGATCGTTCAGCTGCGCAGTATAAAGTAAGATTATCTGTGAACGCGTTGACGACTGTTTCGGATCTACTCACGGTTAGCATGTACTTCCCTGTAGCATCAATCGCAAGGTCAAAAAGAATGGACTAGGCAAGAGTCCGGACAGTACGATGTAGGCGTGCAGTCGAAATGACAACAAAATTGGAACGGATATTCAGAACGCTGGTGAAGGCCAGAGATGCACAAGTTCATGCCAATTGTTAACACCACTTACGACTGCACTTTGTTATGCTTTTTGTAATATAATATTTGCGGGGAACTGGAGACTTCCCCGACAAAAATTGCGAAAACTATACTGGTG
>JTDE01002815.1:69407-81857 GCA_014338405.1 Paragonimus skrjabini miyazakii | reverse complement strand
GTAACTCGCTTGAGACTGTGGATAATTTCATATACTTGGGTAGCACTATCTCGTCAGCGTGTACTATTGCTGCTGAGATACCAGCGAGGATAGCAAAGGCACGAGCAGCCTTTGCCAAACTGCGTCATCTGTGGCGTCGGAAAGACGTCCGGTTGTCGCTGAAAGGAAGGGTATATAATGCCTGTGTGCGTTCCATTTTGCTTTATGGTTCGGAAACGTGGTCTGTTCACAAGGAAGATATCAATAGGCTTGCTGTGTTTAACCATCGTTGTCTCCGCCAATTGGCCCATATTAAGTGGACTGATGGCGTGTGCAATATGGCAGTTCGCCCTCGCGTATTCCGGAACGCTCGGGATGCGCGGTCAATTGGTCAACTACTCACGGTGCACAGCTTGCGATGGTTGGGTCACGTACTCCGTATGTCATCTGATCGTTTACCGTACCGGGCATTGTATGCTGAGGCCACCAACAGTTGGGTAAAACCGTGTGTTGGTCAAGCAACAACGTGGTCACGAAATATGAAGACCTTGACTGCTCCATTGAGCAAAGTGGGTAAGTGTCTCCTGCCTGGATGGGGTCCTCGTGATCACTTGAACCGCTTGTTAGAGACGCTATCAGAGATGGCGATGTGTCGCAGTCAATGACGTACCTGTATCCATACCATTTCCGCATCTTCCTTTTAGTCTTCTTTTAATACTTTTCAAACTTCTTAGTAACGTTTTCTTCTGGGATATTCCACGTCACTGTTGAGTCGAGCGGCGGCCCGAGCCACCTTTTGGTCAGGCTCATGGCTGTTATGATGATGATGATGGTGATGATGGCGTACACCCTTCCCTTGGCAATCACTTCAGCTTCAGTCCTCATGTGTGGCACGTTTGTTGATAATTATTTCAGTCTTAGCTAACGATAATAAACTGTACTCCTTTGAAATACACGCAACATTCATCTCCGTTTTCGTATTCAGATGTAATCTACTAACCCTTCTGATTTTCGTTAAATGAACCAAACTTGAAGTGTGATCAAACAGCTGATTTTCATAGATGCATAGAGTGGACGTCAAATGCACTGACATTTCTTTGAAATGGGGATCCTGAGTTTGTATGATCGTCGTTAGGATATAAAAATGCATACTGATCTCCCTGTAAGCGTAACTGGAGATAGTTCAGTAACACCCATTATCTCGTGTTAAATGATAACTAGGTGACACCTGTCCAGTTGCTCCAAGGTTAGGAGCAGTTCATAACTGGAAGAGTCAAACAGCTAAGCCTGATACAAGCACACATACTTCAACGTGTTGGAAGAAGACATGTTGTTATATGTTGATATTTTGCCTACTCTTATCAGTCACAAACGAAAGACATGTGTATTATGTACATAGGAAAAACAGAGACTAACTGGACGCAGACATACATATAATCACATTGAGCGGCACGCCAATGACACAGCGACATTCCGACGGGTTGCTTCAGACACTGTTGCACAGACATTACTAACCGTATAATTCGGATCAACACCACTTTCTTAAGATTCTGATTGTTTAAAACCACTTTGAGTGTGATAAGTGGATCAGATTGGTGGCCTGTTGTCATGACCAGCCTAGCAACGGATGATGTGGGATTTCGGGCAACGGATTCATCGGTTTGAGACCGCTGAGTCAACAGATGTCCGAACCAGAAACATTAGTTAAGATAACCCATCCGGTTGCCGTGATGTTATTGACCCACAACTTATTGTGACTGTTTATTGCTGGACTCACTAAGTAACCTTCCACAGATACGCGTTAATCAGATGTAATATGTGGAAAGGCAGTTGAGGATGAAGATCCAATATTAATTCTACGGACTCTGCAAATGATTTAATACAGAGCCACGAACGACTACGACACAGAAAGAGGTTAGAAGCCGGCTGTCGATGAGCAAATAGACCGGAAGTGTGCGGTCCTTCGATTGCGGCCATTCAGCCACATGAGAGACGAACGAGCAATCGGACGACGAACATCATGCAAACTTGCTCAATAGTTTAGGCAAAATAAGTGACCATAAGTTCTGGAACTATTCTGTACCGTATACGGAAGGAAGGTCAGCGAACTCTCCAAGTCGATACAAATATGTCTTTTTCCTGTCTCTATTTGTCTGCTGTATATAATCTGCGTTTCACTTTTGTGACTGATGAGAACCGTTAACATTTCACACCATACGTAATCTATCTTCCCTGAACAAGTCCACATAACTGGACGGCTGTTTATCAGTTGATGCAGTAAGGATGCCTATAAAACGTTCAGAGAGCTGGTAGTCCAGCTGGTAAGAGCTTGGGCTCTTAACGTGAAGGGTTGATGGTTCCATCCCCCATTCAAACTATCTCGTCCACACATAGAAAAAACCAGCCGTGGAGTGTCGGTTTGGGAGTGAGCATCAAGGTTCAGTGGGCCCATAATTTGTTCAGTGTAGTGCCAGGTGTGGTAAGTTACTAGTAAGATGTGGCAAGTACTGTTGGGAAACAATATCAGCAGGTAAACCACACAAACCCATCGATAAATAGAGGCCAGATGGACCAAGTGAGATCAGTGCCTTATTGATATGAGGAACAATGTGAACCGGAGACAGGATCGTGTAGGGCTGGTGTGCTGACATGGGTAGGGCGTTGTTACTAGCTTACCTCGTTGCGCTGGTGTTCGACAGATCGTGTAATGCTTGTGCTTGTACGTATGCATTCACGTAATTCTAACACACGGGAATGACACGCAGGCGGACTCAGTATTACACTCATAGCGGTGACGCAGTGGTCCAGTCAAGCCGTTATCCATTGCCGAGGCGTTACATTTGCTTCTCTGTGATTAATCAAGTGGACGTCTCAATCCAACGCTAACCCGCTACATCCAAAGTGAACGCCGAAAGAGATCAACGGAATGTTTTTAGCCACAGGTCGGTGACTGTAGTATAAAGTCGTGGCATGACAGACGTCATGTAGACTAATCACTCGTCCGAGTGAAGTAACCGTACCGGACCGAGTTACGTAACGGCTTGCCGCTCCCTGTATGCCATTCACCGAAAGTGAGCGCGACCGTATGTCACGTAGGGCAGCGGTTTGCGTAAACATGTATTACTGACTTACGATCAGTTAGGCTGCCATTCTGATCAGTTTTACATTAAGACATCAGTATTCTCATGTTTAACGAAAGATTAATAATAATTTCTCCAGTGTGGAGAGGGATGAGTTGGTGCGTAGCTTCAATGGTGCTACACAGGCAAACGCCAGTTGACTGTGAGGTCACATAAGATGCCTAAGAGAAGCTAGCAAAGTAAACGATCGAAGTTTTGGATGAACAGATTTGCACTGTATTCCCGAATGGTAGCTGTATAGTAAAGTGAAACAGTGCCCGATTTGAAACCGTTTATATGAGCAGTCTCCAGGACAGAACCCGTTTGGAAGCGAAAATAAAATGTCTCACTAGATCTGCAACTAGGCGGAAATTGAAACCCGATATACCATTTGTAAGTTACCCGAACTGGAGGGGAGGGAGTAACAACCGTATTGTCACTCTTATCTGTCTGGTCGAGTTGGGGTCGTCATGACACTCATTACATGCAGACGAACATTCCGGCTAACCTTGTCAAACTCACTGGGTTTTGTTGTTGTCATCTATTAATTTTTACATCATAGTAACAGTCTCTCGGTGAGAATTGGCTAGTATGTCAGGATACTACTCCGATGTTAGATCAGCATGACTCAGGATGGTGGGTAGAAGTAGGTGCGAAACTGGGGATGTTTTTATCCGCTCATCTACGTGATCAGTTCGATGTATTATGTCTTAAGTTAAATCTACTACACAATTTTACTATTTCAGCGCCAGAAACTAGGGGCTACTTTTGACCAGTAGTGTATTTTTTGATCAGTTTTCGCACATACACTGCCATGTGTGTTTGACTGAAGGTTCTCTGTTTGGTTTCCTGGACTAGGTTCCGAACAAAAAATATCACACACAGTCTGGTCGGTTCAGACTTCAACTGGTCCTACCAGCATCCAACGCCGTTGGGTCTTAATAAAACCATTCTTTGATTACGTAACCCTATAAGATAACCTTCTAATGTATTTCAAAGTGTTCGGTAAAACCGCATAATGTAACTGTGCCAAATGAATGACATTAAATGACTCAACTAGTGAACAGCTCACAACCTGAACGGAAATCTAAAATGAATGATCACAAGATTTAGAATAAAGTTGCACGGCTTACAATCTAAGCGTCGGGTTTGAAAGGTCGGTCGTGAGTTTTAAGTGAGATGAAAAAAAGCCGGAGTTTTAGTATAAACATTTGTGAAGAATTATCCTAATTCTTGGATGACAGCTGTACAGCAGTGAGTGCTAAAGTGGTTAGTGATTTGTCCCGTATGGTTGTTTTTAAATAAGGTATAAGAAAGTAAGTGCTTAAGTCCGAACATATATGATAAAGTTAGAGAAGACCCCATTCTTAAAAATACAGGCTTCGTTTGAATTCATCATCATCATCATCATCATCATCAACAACAACAACAACAACAACAAGCCTATAACTAAACCCAACAGGAGTCCTACTGGATTAGATAACACGTAACGCCAAGGAGGTATAAATTTATCTCTTGTGAAAAGCCTGGATTTCAGCTGAATTCGAGTCATCCCGATGAACGACATGTCCACAATTAAGCTTCCTCTAACTGACCGTAACTGCAAAGCAATTTCTCAGCAATACAGTTTGAATGATAAGCGATGGCTTCCAAGGATTCTAGTGGGGATCGGTTTGGGAAATTCGACGGATTTTATAAAACAAAAGTGGGATGACTGAGTAACTGAATCCAAAAACGAAATTTCTGTGCTGTCGGTACGACTTCGTTGCTCATCCGGTGGGGTACAAGTGAAATCTGAGTTTACTGTTTTTGTCACTGGTTTGAGTCTAGTCGAACTGCGCATTTTTCGTAGTTGAATCTCTCCGAAATTAATTAATCTGTCCAACTCCTTGTCGGTCAATTATCAGTTATCTCGAGTTAAACATGGCCCACATCTGAACACGGTTTCCCAATTCAGTAAACTTTTCGACTACCTTCTTTCGAAGGGGAGCATTATGTTTGAGTTTCACTCTAGTTCGAGCTAAGAATTAACGCTTATCCCTGACACACCCGTGATTCTATATTTGATCAAGTTTTCATGAGGCAACCGTGTTGACTACTGCATCAATTATCACAAAGTAGGCCCGATTGTAGTATAATATATATTACTTATTTTCTAAAGAGCTAACTGGAAAGTCTAGTAAAGTGCGAAAGTTGTGACCAAACGCAAATTTCGCTTAACATGAAAATCACCAACTTCCCGACTATCCAGCAGTTATCAGTAACTTATTTTAGAACCGAAACATGATCAATAGAATCAACCAACAGAATTACCACTACATGTTGACACATCTTATTATCTGATTACATGTTGATATCTTGAAAACTTGTCTTAAATTTTCTTTTACATATTTGATTCGATAACAAGTACTGATCGTAGTCATACCACGTGGTTGGTTGTTGGTGGGCTTGTTACCGGGAAGTTTTGTCGAAGTTTGCTAATTGTTCAACCAAACAGGAGTAAGTAAGCTGTAAAGTGGATGGAACCAGTTGTTGGTAGATTCACATTCATATTTTTGTATGGCTCACATCAAACTACATGGCTCATAAGTTCTTTGAGTCTGTATAGGGATATAAACGTTGAACTGAGTTGCACGCCTCTGCCTCTGTAACCCTTGTCGAAGTTAGTGGAATGCGAAAATATCTATTTTTTGATCAGCTTGAATCAGTCGATTCAACATAAATAACCAGAGATTTTTATTGACGTATATTGAATCAATGGTGAACGGTCTAGAAAAACTGACGCCGTTAGCGTCAAAACCAATCCTCATCCAAAAAATATGCTTAAGTTCATGACGGTGCTATGTGGCGTATAATCGGCATGTCAAGGTAGTCAATGACGCATTTCTAGTGGGGTAACCGTTTACGTAAACATTTGGCAAATGACTCTGTGTTCGCATTCATGGGTCTACGCCAGGTTAAGACATAAATGAGGTAGCAGCCAAACTATAGTTGACCGAACTATTTGAGGTGGAGTCACGCAACTGGGAGACCAGGTTGTTCGTTTTATGCATTGGTGTCGGCAATTAACAATCGATCTTAAACACACCGAAACCGTCCTGGCGAGTCACAGAGATGGGGTGCTTTATACAGTGGTTATTCAAGGCAAGAAAGTTGAACAGAAGGACAGTGGAGGCATGAATCAAGCAGTTTGAGGGGACGTGAGGATTGTGACCATACTCTTGCTGTTGAGAGTCTGAAAAGTGTTGCTGCTTGATCTAACCGACTGTTCCTGATAAATTTGATGTCAAAGTTACCTGCCTCCAAACTGAGGCTGCACACATCTTGCCAGTCTCTAGCTTCGAAAAAGTACATTTTGAGAATTGTGGCAGAAATTGTGTTAATCATCTGATGCCTCAATAACCGCCCCGTTTGTAAGTTAAATCTTCCACGAAGCAGTTCTAGAATGGGCGGTAAAACGTCTTTTATAAAGTAACCATTTTTTAAGTCACGTCATTTGTACTTACGTATCAAAGTCCATTATGGAGCACCGCTTTGAAGAGCCGTAAAATTCGAGGGTACAAACCAGTGGGACCGTATGATACCTTCGCATTCTGTCATTTAGGGTACATATAACTCCACTCGTGTACGGTGAGCGGTTTGTATGAATGAGAAAAGTGACTTTGCTATAGTCTACCAAGGGTTCACCAGTAATGAGATCTAACATGTTCGAAAATAGAGCTTGGCATCCCTTTCTGAAATCGGGTGGGGGGTATGGCCCACAGGAATGAGAAAGATGCAATCAGAAGTAAATGATAATCGGGTTATATCAACCAAATTCTTTGCATGGTAGTAATACAGGTGATGTTTAGAAGGATTACAGATTTAGCAGTACTTCATATGAACTGAGAAGACTTCAAGTTTGAATTTTCAATTGAATTTAACGGGAGTAACTAGGCATCTATTGACAGTGATCAGGCAACCGGAACTTTAGACAAAAATAAATGTGGTTGAACGTTTGGATTTGACAGGTCGGTCATGCATCAGCCGAAACCAGTGATGCACTGGTCAACACAGGCGCTTCATGAGAATGTGGAGTGGATTTGAAATTCTGGTGATGGAATAAATATACACTAATAATCAGAGTTAATAAAGACTTAACCCCTGTCCAGTGATCCTTTTTGAAAGAGATTGGATGAAATTTCTGAATTCGGAGGCTTAATCAAAAGCGAACAACGTCCAGTTTGTACAAACCACATCCCCGTTATTCAACAGATAGCAGTACCACACTACAAATACCCGGGATCGCTGTAACGATTCACAAACTCCTGCAAGTTCTGTCTTTGTCAAGTATGACGAACATTTCGAAGTGAAGCAAGTTTTCCATCTGTGACTAGCATATTTACTATACTCAGGCTTCAGTGGAAATTTTAGGATCACCTTGTTCACAAGATAACCGGACAATAGCTCGTCAGTGACCTCAGCCATCTCAACAAATTCCTCAGGGCAGTCTGGACCAATATTCCACTCACTCGTATCACCAAAGTGGTCTAAAGTAGGACACGAGGGTCGGTGCGACAATCAAAGCTTGAAGCGGACACCTGTTAGCAAAAGGTCTATTTTTGTCAGATATTTTGTCAGGATCGTTTGATGTTTCAAACCCTGATTTGTCGAGTCTCACTCACCCAGTCAGCACAGCAGAGGTAGACCGTGAGGTTGGAGAAACAGTGTTAACTAATGTTCATTAACTCTGGATTAACATCAACCAACATCATGTTGGACTAATTGGTTGTGCACAAAACTGCCTTGGTCGGCGAGATTAACATTAGTGTGCACCGACACAAGCTAGCATTTTGTTATGCACCTTGGTTTTCGCTTGAAGATATGTCCATTAACTTGTTAATCGAAGAAACCAACTACCGTGCCCACTTCGATTTCTATGCAACCCAAACAGCGGACTAAGTAGAGTGTAAACAACCGGACAGCTGGTGTCGTACACGCGTCAAGGCCGTCCGTGTCCCCATACCCGTGTTATGGTTCCAGCTGCGTTCTGATTGGTTACGCCTTCAACAACCAACGGCTCACTCCCCCACGCGCTTATGAATGACGTTAACGCTTGTAAAGTGACAGTATAGTATTTACTTCTGAGCCAGGTGCTCTACCTACCGTTGTTATAGCCAGCAAGGCTTAATACTGATTGCCCTCGAAAAGGAACACAACAGTTGGTGAACAAAAACATTCACAGGTTCCGTTTGAACAGGCTATTCTCGATAGCCAAACTGGAGGTTAATAAATGAACAAATCGTTATGGCAAACAGATCATGTCCTTCTTTGTATCTACATATCCAATTAACTTTCGAGAGGGTACATTTATAAACCTGGCTCGTTGTACAATCAAACCAAGAGCTATAAAATTTATCATATCGACTATTTCAGCTTACTGTCAGCTAATAGTCAATTTCCTTTAGAGAGATTTTGTTGTTTGTTCGTGCTTTCCGCCAAGTAACACCAATAAATTGTGAGTAACCTATCGTACCAGTCTGTTTTCAGACAATAAAACGTGTTATCGTTTGGTCATAAAGTGTGCAAAGTCGTTAATTAAGTTGTACATTGCAACCTGACGTCGTGTGCTGCCTACTTACGACTGGATTGAACAGTGAAGTATTTAACATCGCATTAGGATATTGACAGACTTTATTAAACCCAAAGAGAAGACGATTGTGTCCATCGTATGGAGTGAGTTTCTGCCGTTAGTAAGCTGTAGAAGTATTACAGAGCGTATTAGAAGATGTGTTCAGTTCAAAGAATACAAACTAAGTACATGTATCCGGTTGTGTTTCATGAAATGAAAACTTCGTCTGGACACGCAACCTTGGTTTGCCCATTACAAAATTTGGTAATTATGGCAAACAGTACAAGATAAGCTGTACATAATAACGTGTTCTGACCTGTTTGACATTGTGACATACAACCAGAAGAGCAGACAGATACTGTGTCCAAAGAGGTGTTACACAACACGCAGCGATAGTTTCAATGCGGCTATCTTCTTTGCTCGTCCGACTGTCCGTTGACTCAGGGTCCTTGTGCACAATGTTGATGTAGCGGTCACTTCAAATTCAGTCAGTGCGCGTCAACTAGTTTCGATCGCGCGGATGACCTGTCGGCAACCTTTCTGTTGACAACATGAACACTAGCCGGTTTGTAGAGGGTTTGCAGCACCGTGGACGGTGCTTGACGAAGAGAGGGGTTGTGTAACGTGTGGTCGAGATGGGCAAGCGCGCACGAGTTGAATTCGAATTGTGTGACAGAGCGTGCTACCATGTTGTTGACGACGTTTTAGTTTTCGTTCGTGTAAGTCGTGTGCATGATTTACTGGGCTTTTGGTTCATACTTGTTTGTGTTGTTTCCTTTTGCAGGACTCATGCTGGAACCTCTACTTCGGAAGAACGCTGTCCCACGATGTCTCCACGTCGCCCTAAAGTTAGCCCATGAGTGTAACGGAAAATTAGAGTAAAAACGGCCGGTTTGTATGCTACAACATCATAAGCAGAAAGCAAAAATATCTACAATTTTTCTATCTAGAAATGTCTGTATATAACTTTTCGTTGATTAGATGTCTGTTTAGGATTTCCTAGGGTTTTCTCTGATATCGTCCTCTATATAATAGTAGTTTAGTTTAGGTACATTTCTCTAACTCACTGAAACAGCGAGTGAAAATGGATACACTACACTGAATTCCGAACACCTTGTGAAGACTTACACTAATAACCATTTTAAGCGAGTCAGGTCGGGATGCTCGTGGTAGGCCACCATGTGTGGAATATCCTGGGAAGACGATTGGAAAAGATACAAACCAAATAACGCATGCATAACAACCCTCGCTGCTTGGTTCTCTTGATGGTCAAACGAGAAAAAAGTTACATACTTTTCAATGCCTCTGACTACCCTCCATATACTATAGTGTTTCTAGCTAACTGTCACATGAATTGTGAGCTCTGCTCCCAGGAAGCAAGCACGGCATTTGGTTACCAACTAGCCTGTAGTTGCTTTAATTCTCTTTTCAGAGATCATCAGTTGATCGTTCGTCGACGTCAACAACAGGTTTTGATATGGGAACTATGGTGTCACATGGTAAGTTAGCTGCTTCATCATGGGAGTGTCAATTCTAGGTAAAGTGTAAATGCATCCGCCACTTTGAAGTTCTCACGATGAAACATACTTCATTTTATTTTCCTGTATTTTTTGAGGTGTATAAAAACCGAGTAAGCCAAGCACAAAAGCTGACAGTTGGTGGTTCAGTCCACGTTTCTGAAATTTAACAAAATAACCACGGCAGGTGATATATATATATATATAATGTAACCTCAATTACACCCGTTACAGTCAGTTGATAACCTGTTGTACAATCAGGTGATATGCGAATTAGGATTTGTGACTTGTCGGTAGTACATAGGATCCATGAGAACTTGACACATTATAGGAAACGGAGAAAGTTTATGTACACCTGAATATGTGGTGGATGATTTAGAAGAAGGAGTCAGCAATAGAAAGATTCCGAAAGAGAAAGTAAGAGAATAATGCCCGGAACAGAAACCTAACTACTGTCCATCAAGAATACTAGTACCATAATGCGGCATAGAGTGGACAACAGCTGGCTTACATATACTGTGAAAGGTCGAGCTTACTGTCACTCTTCCGAAGTTAATCTAACTAGCAAAATATTTGAAGACTGTTTTTGCTGTCTTGACTATATGTGTCAAGTGTGCGCATGAATTCAACAATCAATGATGTGGTTATATACTGTGTCAAGGTTGTTCCTCACTGGACACTCGGTTCATTTGATACTGCAGCTTCAGCGAGGTGTCTGCTGTCCTACTTCGGTTGATATTTTCTTAAGTGGCTAGGAATACCCCGTGATTTACCCTTGTGAGTGATACTCGGTGAAGTTATATGTCATTCGCTAAAGCACTGACGATCCACTGGGACCATCCAGATGCCCAAACTTATGTTGGTCATGTCACTGTGACCAGCTGACTATTTGGTTGAATTTGTGCCTTGACGTCTGTTGCACTAAGAAGACAATTTTCGTACGTCGTGGCAAGCTGTTTTCCTTCCATCTCAAATAACTGCGTTAACTGTATGAAAGTGTATGTCGAACAAAGAGCTATACAGTAGTGAAATCGCTTTCATCAATTATAAAAAGTGACTTACGTTTTCTTATTCTTGTGTAACCTCAGAGATTTTTCGGTAACAAAAGCGGTCATGAAATCTAGAAGATAACGATGTGGCTGAGTGATTTCAACCACCTCATGCAAAACCCCTCTTGCGATATTGATGAGTTATACCGTAATTTAAGAAGTTCACCAAAACTGACAGTTCCGGCATAGTTGTTTATAAAGAAATGGTGTTGATTAAAGCTGACAAGACAGAAAAGCCTGGTGGACAATCAACAGTTATGCGCAGAGTGCGCTAAAACCATGCTAACATCTCTTACAGATATACTCACGAAGTGAATCTTACAGAAGAACATAACTGACTATTGGAAACGATGTCGTCTTGGACGTTCAGCATTCGGAAATATCCTCCACCCTCATTCTGTAGAATGGCTAACTAGCCTAACACATTATCATTATCACCGAGTACGTCTAAACATATTGATGTTTTATTTTTTTGTCAATGGAAAAACTCACTAAAAGCTTCTTTCCATGTTTCGAATTTAAGGCTGAAAATAACTTCCTTCTTAGGTTCCAATCTGTTAAGTAGTTAGTTGTCACGCTGAAACACAACTTGACGTGGTCACTACATACTGACAGTGTTTCACTATAGTTAGAAGACTCATTTTTAAAGTGCCCTATCTAAAGTCATTTTCAACGCCGAGTAATCATATCTACCGGTTTGTGAATACAAAAGTACTTCACTCTGTCTATATTGTCCTCTGGCCATTTTTCCTGATCTATTAACCAAAGACCTGCAGATTCTTTTAAAGTTAGTGCATCATGTGTCCAATCGTCACGACATTTCTCGGTATAATTTCATTGAGTATATGGTTGTTAAATTGCTTCTTATAACTTACGATAATCCACTCAGCAACGGGTAATAAAAAATTATAGTAACGCTGATTCAGATGGTCAGGTTAGTGGGAGTATCTTTTTCGTGATGCTAGCTCCAGGGTTCGTACACCCAAGGTTTCCCCACCCTTATATTAACACGGATCGGAAGTCACAGTGAGAAGACGGTGAATCTGCAAACAAACTTTATTTATTTATTTACTCACCGTACACAAGCGGACTTCAACGCAAGGAATAAGGGCGCTAGGGAGCTAAGCGATTGATTAGAAACTTATAACTACTCCGTCCATTTGTCCTACCTTACA
>JTDE01002815.1:41899-68570 GCA_014338405.1 Paragonimus skrjabini miyazakii | reverse complement strand
CCTGGTTGGGCGGCGTTCCCAACGGCAGTAGCTAAAACATTGTTATCCTAATGAGTGTAGCCTACATTGGTAGAGATGGCGCAGATCCCTAATATATATACAAGTAAAACTGCGATACCTACGTCAACACACTAACTTTGATGCTAGTGGTTTGTAGTAAATTTACATTCACAAGGTAATGTGGGCCAGGGCGGTGGTACTGGCAAGGCAACTCTCACGCCGCGGGGAGTTTCGGATTTTGGGGACGTCGAAGGTGATCTCACTACATCTTCCAAGTCTAAAAAAACGTCAGAAAAGACGACCAAAGTGATTGAAATTCATAGGGTATTAATGACAACATTACAGTGAAAGTACTTTCTCATGTTGAACATGAATTAATCAGACACTTAATTTATCAGGGGGGTGGAAGGCAATCACAATGGAGTTCTCAACTGGCCACCAGTCAACGAGAAGTTAGTTCATTAAAATAATTATGTACAGATGAAGATGAGACCGTGTTAAACAATCACAGGCGAAAATGTTTTAGTATGTAACCACTGATAATTATAAAAAGAAGAAAACAGACAAATCAAAAGCGTGCAGTTTTGGTGGAAAATTCCTCGTGGTTGTTCACTGTAAACAGCAAAATTCAAAGTAAAGGCAAAATTAAAACCGGTTTTCTGGAAACAAAGCAAACATGCTTCAATGAATTCAATGGTCCACATCGTATCAAATATAGAACGACAAGCGTACCAAACGAACGTCAACAACCCCCGCTATAGCAGTTCAATGATTTAAAGCACGGAAGTCGATTGCCTCAAAGTTGCTGTCTGATTTCGTTTAACATACTCAATCTGGCCTTTCTAAATGTACACCCTCATACTCAGTCGGGTTTCTGTTCAAATATGTTTCTCCATGTATCCGTGCATACTGTTCATCCGCTATCATTTAGTTGGGGAGGTTTCTTATTGAACCCGACACTTTGGAAGAGAATTGATGATAAAGTTGAGGAAGTATTTGTAACATATATTCCTACTGTCTGTAACAAGCCCGAAGACCCCGGCCTCATCGATCGCCAAACACAATTTAGCAACTGGTCACCTAGTTGACCCTGTCAAATCGTTCAATATATTGTTATATAATTGAAACCCGAAAGTGTAAGCGATTGGCGAGGCAACGCTAATCAAACAACATCGGTCAGTTTTGTATGCACAGAAGACGCTGAAGCAATAAATCTCCTTGCCATGGAATTGATTGCACTATTAGCACGTGAGAGGTCAGAACAATGTGGCTGGTTCGTTCAACTGTTTTTGCTATACGCAGTTTGTACAAAATTTACTAGTTTTACGTTGACGGCTGATGAGAGCAAGTCGAAATGTTAACATCTCGCGATATATATATTCCCTCTGTTTTGACTAAATGGATTAAGGGAACTCAGTGTTTTGAATACATATTCTGTTTGCTAAAGATCTGGTTGTATAAATTCTGTATGTTCACCTCCTACAGTGCATGAGGCACTTTCTTGAATTGATTTGACTTAAGACTATTCGTTATCCGTCCATCGTTAAATGTGGAACAGAACGTTGAAGACAAATATATGCCCCCAATGAGAGTCATTTGTGTCAGTTTCTAGCAGCCAGATACAATTCCATGGTATTTTTTAGAGCGAATCTCATCTTCACAAAGATTCTTCTACAAAATATTTCGGGAACTACCACAGAAATTTGGGACGTCAATGTCAATTCTTATAGTGATACGCCATACGTTGTTCAGAAACCATAACTTTTGAATCAGCTATGTCAGAACACGTCACTTAACAATACACAACTCGGCGATAGTCCACTCTTTCAACTCATGCTACACTTGCGAACTTTGGAGTAGGAATAACCCACAGTCGAATGTTAACTAAAAAATTGTTTCTTCACCCCACCTCATCCAAGTATTGTCCAAGTAGGGCTTTTGTTTGATTCCTACTCAGGTTCGGACGGCTTAGATTTATCAGCAGCTGGAACTGTTGAGTTCATGTCAACCGATCACATTGCAGGGTTCATGCGCATGGACTTCACAGACACGGGTGCATCGCCGTTTAAGGCCTCCCTCTGAGGGCAACAAGACCATAATCAGCAAGTCCACCTTCATACGAACATGCTGTCAATCACTGATATATATATAACTGTTCGCTGCTGTCCACACAATCGATCACCGAATAAATTCTCCTTCAAAACTTGTACACAATCAGAAAATTTACTCTAGTAGAAACCATTACACAATTCTGAATGGTTTTTCTTTGACGCTGAACCATTCCGGAAGCGACAAATCCAGCTAGTTTGCACACTTCCAGTCATCTGGTTTACATAAGTGATAAGGAAAATGGTCAAAAATTCCCCTTTATTGGAAGAATTAAAATTGGTGTTCTTCCGGTCACGTCACATCAACAAATTTACTCTTCTCCTAGTCAAGCACCCAAAGCTGCCAACAGCTTTTCCTCCTCAACTCAGGCCAACGTTCCGCCAATCTGCCTCTTGGATTGAGACGCATCATGAGTCAGATTTTTATCACAGTTTGTGTAAACCAAACAATTCCAAGTGCGTGTTTTCTTGACAAATTTGGTCTCTTAGAAGACATGAAGTACCACCGATTGCTTTACCCAACTGCCAGTCTGACGCTACACGTCATTTGACAAACGCTAATTCTTTCCACCTGTCGCTTACATCCGCTTTCGCCCTGCCAGAATATATTTCGCCACCTGTCTAACATCCTGGAATCAAAATTCCCAACTTCCACCATAAGGCGCTTCATCACATTTCAGCTTGTGGCCCATCAGTACCTACCAAACTAAGAAGTTTGGTTACTGGTGAGCTCGTTATCGTATGAAACAAGGTTGGTTATAAGTCCCAACTTGGGCAATTCAACTTTCTGGAAATCCACCGCTTTCGCCACTACACATGGTTTAAAAAAGAATTTCGGCAATCATTGTTCATGTAGAAACCACAAAGTTGTGAAGCATGTCGTCATTGAAGATCGATATATTGTCTCACACATTCAGTAAACCATATCCGATCTTTACGTTTAAACTGCCTTCTCCAATTTGATCTGATACCGGCTTACCGTCATATTCTTCTTGCGCAAGTGTTTCAAAAACCTGTAACCTCCACGCCCATTGAATTGTTTGATTTTTATGAACATCCGTGGACTTACAAACGCAGCATAAACCTTCCAACATCTAACCGACGGAGGCCTTAGTGGTTTTTATTTCGCTCATCCCTACATAGATAATATTTTAACTGTCAGCTCCGGCTATTACGAAGGTCGTACACACAATTCAAGTTTCCTAATGACTAATTAACCTTGGTGTTGTTATCAGTCATCATATGTGTCACTTCAGTATTTAATCACTGGATTTCCTTGGAAAGTACATCAGCGCGGCTGGACTACTCCCTCCCGCGAACAACGTTACCGCTGTCAGGGATTTTCATCAGCCCGCTTTGGTCGATCAACTCGATCGTTTAATTGTTTGGGTTAACAGTTACCGCCGCTTTCCATAGCCTTGCTGACAAGCTGAAGCTATTCACTGCAGTGTTGGCCTTCCAGGGGGCTAAATACTTGAAATCATCTCAGACACCAACCTATTCGTTGTTTTTATTAAAACAGATGGTTACACAAGCAAAATCTGTTCATTATTTTAAGGATACCGCTCCTGTAATAATCATTAAGAATGCAACAAATTTAATTGTTGCAGCCGTACTTTAGCGACTAGTGTATAACGACTAACAACCTGTCTCGTTCTGCTCCAAATCACAGCAGTCAAGACAGACTTGCCACAGTACGTTCAAATGTAGAGTCGCTGCCTGTTATGGCCAACTATCGCTTGCGCTTCTTGGATTACACAACTTTTCTCATGCTGACAATCAACGTTCCCTAGCACAGATTACCGGCGACAATAGTGTGTGTTTGTCTGGTCGGCTACTAACCTACTCGCACAATACAACTTATCCTGACAAAAACCAAACAAATCATTTACAGAACTGTGTGACCAAACCAACTTACAAATCACCATGAATACAAAATAAACCCACCAATTATTCTGCCTGATCATCTGACTTTTCTCATGTTGACTTTTGGCCGTATCAACTCTACTCAAGACAAGCACCGCCGTAACCAGAAGTGCAAAATGACGGGAAGTCTGTGTAAGGAGTTTGAAACTTACTTGGTCGAGCGAGCTAACGAGATGAAAAAGGCATCTTTATCACAGCATAGCCAGGAACTGTTCTGTTTGATTCGGCTTTTGAAGAGGTAGGAAAAATGCGGCTCACAAATTTATAACCTATTATGGTAACCTAACAGATGGGCTGAGTACTCTGAGGAACAATTTGGTGGGTCTGAACCTAATTATTTATTTGAGGACGATGAGGGATACTGTGTTCATTTATAACATTTTCTAGACCCTTCCTTAAGAAGCCGAAGTGACATCAAAGCTTAAACTAATGAAGCATAGAAACCCTCCAGATCCGGCCATTATTGTTGCAGCTCTTCTCAAAAAAGCAGGTAAACGATCAAAATCCAAAGTTGTACAAACTCATGAAAACGTGAGTTTTCTAAAGAATCTGGCTACAATCAACATTTTCCTGAATAGATGTTTTGCATGTATGTTTGCTTACCCGCTTACTACTGAAAAAGTCAATCAAAATTCAGCGTTATTCTCCTGTAGTTTGTAGTGCTTTACACGCAGCAGACCACAAGCAACATTTTATTCAACTGGTTGCTCAGTTACTTTTGTTTGAGATGTTGTCTGTTTAAACGAACGGGAATGCTTTCCTGGAATACAGGTCAAGATTCAAGTGAGTTCACTAAATTCTTCCTTGTCCGTTCTGTTTAGACACTGGTTATTGACGGTGGTTCCAGAGCGAGCTATGATCAAACAACTTTGTCTCTCTGCTTACCGTCTTCAGATTGGTACCTGCCACGCTTGCGTACAAAGATTTAATTTGGACAACTCTTAAAATAGGAAGTCGTATTATATCAACCCGTCTCTTATTTCCAAACTGGTGAGCCCGCTTCATTCTATATATTGTCCCATTTTCCACCCTCACATACTTACCGTACATTTCGTCCGATTTTCATTACAATTGCTGTTTATGGCCCATTAACAGTTAGTGCAACCGGTCCTCAGTGTCCAACCTTTTGTAGACATAATCTCAAACCTTGGTTTATTTCGGTTGAATAACAATCTCACCCCACAATATTAAAATACTGGATATTAAAGTTTACCAAGTTGTAGATGTTTTAGCGCAGATTATGTCACAGATATTGCTACACCACACCCTAAGGATAACACGTAGTAAATTTTCCTGTTCTTGAGCCGCACAAAACCTTCGTGGAATGACGAAATCAAGTGTTCGTTGCAGTTAATATTAGAGATCCAAAAGCCCCTGAAGACTCTTCCTCACATGCTTCAACCCATAAGAAATACATCGATAGGTGATTACTTTTTAAGTAGAATTCAGCTTCATTGGCTTTCACATCACTTCCAAATTAAATGGAGTATACAGTCTACTGTTTCTGTGTTCATGGCATTTCTGATTGGTTGCTGCTGCATTTCCTTGCAAAGATTAAAGACGAGTAACTCTTGGAAAAGAAGTTATATTATAAAATTCCAATTCTTAAAACTTGGTCGTACTTCGTTTCGGGCGAGAGACTATATTAGGCTTCTTAACAGTCAGTCGAACTTGTGGCAAAACAGTATGTGACTATCACATTATTTAATCTGATCTCTGTCTTATCTAGGATATTAACGAGCCACATATTACAGCGGCCATATCTGCAGTTTGAAGTGGATTCTAAACCTTCAGCACTCTTTGCCTCAGCCAACGGGCGTGGTAGGTTTACACCTAAGAGGTGTTGTACACCCAGTTGTCCGATGTTCTTCCAGAGTTACTTCCATCGCAGAGTTGGTCCAGTGATGTATATCGACTGCACTGCATACTCACTCTAAATGTTGAATGGGTATTTGTGGATGGTCATTTTAAACGTTCACATGATGCTCAGCACGGATTTCCGATCAACGCTTTTAATTCATTAGCGTGATAGTTAATGTTTTGGAAGGAGCACCCGGGGGTTGCGAGAGTGGGACTTTTGTCAGGTAATAAACTGACTGCCATTGAATGTGTTTACAGTAAATTTTATTTCATTCTTCTGCTGAATCGGATGAATAACATGACCGCTTTGTATAACATGCACTCTCCAGTCTCATAGCATCTTAAGAAAGTGAATTGAACATGATCCCATTTTTGTTATTGCTTACACGCCGTTTACAAGCGCTGGTCGCTTCACCGATCTGTTTAGAGTCATGTTATCACGGTTACCATTGTTGATGAGCTCCCTTTGTTGATGGCGAACTCCATCTACGACTACTGATGGTTGCAAGATATCACAAAGCGATCAGCAGGTGACGGGATCAAGTCTTATAGTTTTCATCTCATCATTGTACATTGGCGAATGCCCCGGCTCTCAAAATATTTGTCAACGAAAAGATAACGCAGTTAATTTAACTCAGTGATTCGTTTTTTTGATCTGATAGGCCGACGAGCCCCGGTTTGTTAGTGAACTTATCGTTGTCCCTTCAAAAACCTGCTTCATGATAGACTTTCACTTGTCTTAAGTTTTTTGCAGCAGCTTGTGTTGACAGCTGACCTTTGTTCCGTAGGTCAAGTTTAACTTCATTATATGCGTTAATGTTTGTTGTGAGCCAATAACTTGGGTGTCATAAGGATCTGTTATTCAGCAGGCCGACATAGCTGGCATATATCTCAATAACACAACATTCATTTGCACCTAACAAAAATCCGGGGCGCCCCAGTTACCAATAACAAGTTTTTGTATGAGAAACACCATTTCCTGCTCCACTGCATTCCAATGTTTCCACCTGTATTTTTACCGGTTACTTCATTATCTAAGTGTGTCTTGATCAGACTATCTACGAGTACTGATCAGTAGTCAGGAATATGGTTAATTTCAAGTTGAACATCACCTTTACGAATAATTTAGCTTGATATCATTCATGTTTACCACACTCACCTATTCTTACACTTCCACTCCTTCAGTATTTTACCAGTTTTCCTTCACCTCCCTCTTTTGCCTCATGTTCCTAATATCAGTTTGTCCTCTTATTTTGGACATTAATTTAAATAGTCTTTTCCGTTTGCACAAGATGTGGAGTTCGTATCGGATTTTGCTGGTGTCTCTTGGCTACAGCTGCCAGGAAAGGCTAATCTGAAATCGGATGCTACCAATCATACATAAATAAAAAATGGGTTGAATCCACTTTATACTGGATCGAACAATAATTATCAGCACTAAAGATCAATCAGTTGTCTTCTGTGAGTATGATTTGTACTCACGAGAAAGATGAGGGCGATGAAACAGTTCAGTTTGAGGAGGGTGACACGTAAGCACGTCGTATGAGTTGTGATTTGAATATTTAGCTAATAGCTACTTAATGGTGCAGACACAGTTCCCTTTGGTGTTGTTCGTGGTTAGGGTTACAGAATAGTCGGGAAATGTGCTATCTCCGTAATAATGGTCTCTGGATACAGAGGCACGTGTTATGCACTTTTATTCCGCTATCCGTATTCATTACGAACTGTATTTTTCGTGTATCTGATCTGTTTGACAAGTACAGTATGTATTCAAACAGTACCAGAAGTACATTTACGTTCATGTGGAAGTGAAGTTCATAAACCATTCCGCAATTTGCTGTACACGTCCGGAAACTAGGATGCGTGACCAGTGGATTCGCCTAGATTCCTGATCCTTCAAGCGCCTTGGTCAAACTGAAGAGTTATTTTCACCCTAATATCACAATATTTGTCATGTCCTTCGATTGCTCCATTCCACTTAAACTAATCCATATCGAGATAGGCAAATGCCTTGTGATACATACTGGGAACATTCAATGGATCAATAAGGGCTCTCAAACGGCCGAGAGTACAGCTCCAAACTCTCGCATTCCATGTACATTCATGCGCTAATTAAACACTGGTGTTGATGGACAACTAACAGGCATCATAATTACGTGTAACAATTGAAATGTACGTCTTCTTAAGATAAAGCATTGAGATTTTTAAAAAATTGTGCAGTTAACGCTTTTGACGAAACAGCACTTAACGTAAACTACACTAGGATTTTTCAAACCCGCCTGCATGTAAGTTGAACATTACTCACAACTGACCACAACTCATGCATTTCCATAGACTGTTCAGTCAACTCATTTCTCCTGTACGTGCTGGCTTGAAAACTGCCTGTTTTCTACACATGTAAGTTTTCTTTGTAGGGATGTTTCCACCTGAATGATCGAGACACTGGAGAGGGTGGAAGTGACTTTAAGAAGGACTTGCCGAACTTCTGTAGGCTGGTTAGCCTCTCTATTCAGACTTCGAAACGGTACTAAGCCCTACGTCTTATATATCTAGTAGATAATGTAGTTCAAACACCAGTGGGTAAATTAATGAGCGCCATTGTGCTCGGTACAACCAAACATTAGTAACAGCGAATCGGGACCAGTAAATTGATACTAAGCCAGACCTCGGTGATGGGACTACTCTTTCATACCAACCCCTTCGCTGTGCTTAAAACTCCTGCTATGGTATAAAAACCAGTAAAAGATATCCAAAAGAGAGCCAGCAAGTATCCAACGGGAATGCTGTGTACCTGATTGACTATCCTACAACAACTTGCTTTAAAACACGGAGTAGACAGTTTTTCGTCGCATCACGGTTGCTAAATCATATCATGAACGAGCCGGAAAGCTGACCACACTTCACAGCGGTATGTAAAGACTAGCGCGTTAACAACTGGATAAGTCGAAAGCATCCATCAAGTGCCGGTGGTCAATTTAGATGAGACATCATCTGCCAGTGAATACTAAAACGAAGTATCTGATTTTTCTGTAAAGAAAGCATTTCAAACGTCTTCGTCCGCTCAATAACGAATAAGTTGTAAACAACCGGCTAAAACCAGGTAAATAGAAATGATGAGGGATATCGCCAAAATGTTTGCATGAGGGAACGACACTGGGTTCATTGTCCAGTTGATTTGCATGTTGTACATCGTAAACAAAATTCATGTTCCGTATAGTGCAGTGAGCATTTCTGGCAACTGTGTAGTCGGAGGCCACTATTTCAGACACGAAAACACGGTGATTTTGAGTGAAGTTGTTGGTTGCCCGTCTAATGATGTCATCTTGCCTAGTCACCGAAGTCGGGCGTGGGGATAGCGCCAGTACGGTATAGTCTAGCAAGCGGTGAACCGCAGATTACTTAGATGAACTCGTAAGTCTGAAACGTTATCAAGAATGAAGTAAGTCCGAAGATTATATGATTACCTATCAAAAGTACATTTTTTGAATTAATCAGGTTATCCTTTTGGTCGAACAGTGAACATGATTAGCGCGTGTGATTTTAGCATGAGCAGACTGACAGCGGTTAACCGTAGGTGATTATATCGATAATCGTAGTCTTAGAAACGTGGGGTCACGTCGGTGACAAACGTAAAATCTTGTTCGGTTCTAGCTGTATATATGTACACCCGTTGAGGTCAACGCCGCAACTTAAGAACACGTATCGACATACATACAGGTTGATTCTAGAGTAATTTACGTATATATTGATAAAATGGATCGCACGGTGCAGTATTTAGATCGTCTGAGTTTATTGCTATCCAGAGTTTTTGCAGGTAAGTCGAATCGACAATAAAAAGCATAGGAGCCGACTGAGAGATTGTAAACAAAACCAGGTTTGATGGCAATCTGCCATAACCTGTTTGCGTTAGACTCAGATTAATGGGCTGACACAGTCACCGCATAGCTTGCAGTGATATCGTAATCGGGATTAGTTGGTTTAAAGACATCCAAATAAACTTTTTCTAATAGCAAACCTTGCTAGATTATGAGGCAATTCAGATCAAATTATAGAAAAAGGATTGACCCATTTTGTGGTGACTGAGGTGGAGATTGCTTTTTTGTATCTCCGTCAACGCAGAGTCAGGTGGGAAGGTATTTAATTTGGTCGAGTGTTGGGCCTTCCGTTCAGCGCGCAAGATTATGTATGTGAACTAATGGGGACGCTGAACTCAGCCACTAATATAAGTGGGTGCAGCCAAATCAGTTGGGTAGATCAATTGGCTGGGCAAACATGGTGTGTTGTGCCGCACGCTGAGCGAATGTGAGGTCAACATCTTTTTGACAGTGGAAAATATGCCTGTTAATGTCTAAGTGGATGCCAACATCTTGAGTGAGAAAACAAAGCTTAGCTTTCAGCCCAGATGTGATGGATAACTGAATGTTTATTAAACGCGAAGTGAAAAATAAAAGATGATTAACCTGGAGGAATCTAGGCTATACATCACCGTTCCTAGTAGGGGCAGAAGGACAGAACAGACAGCCGGACCGATTTTGATTAAACCCCTGAATGGATCACTTGGTAACACTATAGACCAAACAGGTACGATTACACTCCGAGAATATGACAGAATTTTGAGACTACTCTGCTCACACGGTTATTCTTGCGTAATACAGCAATAGATTACACTAAAGTACACCGAGATTGAGTGTGAGCGACTGTGTCCGAATGTTTTAGTGGGTACATTGATGATCCTGTCCATCATTGCTTTGGTGACAAGACGGGAAGCCTGGCAGAGATTGCCACTCCATAATCCCAAAGGACAACCGTGCTAGAGGAATGGTAACAAACGAGAAGAGTGACCAGACAAAACGATTCCAGAAATGGTGGTTGCCACTACCGATTGATGTTATCAACTCTTCGCATCAGTACTAATGATCCTCTCATTCTTGGTGTACGGGCTCTAATCCGTTACAACCGTTCATACACTCGCTCATTGTCACACGTAAATGTGACCAGTCCGATAGTCAACCAATCAGAAACCTGTTTATTCCATTTGGCCAGAACACTAACAACCGGTAAGACAAACAAGTTTAAACAGGTGGTTGGGTAAAAATACATTAGCTGCGTACAACAATGAGAACACCTCCTTAACACCATGCCTCTCCATAGTATCTAGCATACTTAAGGCTCAGCAATAGTAGTTTATAGCCTAATTGATTTGATTTTCACGAAAACAGGCAAACGATTCCATCGTTCTTATCCAGACTTGTTAGGACTTTTATTATAGTCTCAGACAGATGTACGGCTCATCCTAAAAGCAGTACAAGCCACAACATCATTTCACAGTCTTAAGAACAATTCGGCAAACGAGTTCGCCGTTGTCATACGATTCAATCGATTACCAGTCCAAATTATATTCCGTAAAAAACCGAAATACGTACAGTTCAGTAGAAGTGCAGTACGTTGAAAATGCTGATGAAAAGCAACCAGAAAAATGAAGACAGAAAATGATCAAGTTGAGTAGTGATAGATAGACAGACACATTAATACACACACAATCCATGTCTGAGCATATCAGTACATTGAGTCGGTCGGATGTGTCGCACAGACCATGAGACAGGGAACAATGAAGAGGAAAAATCTAGAAGTCTGTCGTGCGATACAAGTGTCAGGTAGCAAAAGATACCACAGTTCATTAATACAATTTCGCATAGATTAGTAAAGACGCTTTAGTTGTCTTTGTCGTTTATGGTAGTAAATGTAGCCAAAGTAACAGCAACCGCCGAGACAAGACAAAGCAAACGTCCACATGAAAAGAGTCCACATAAAACGGCTAGTTCTGGATGGTTGAGGGTCATCTGGAACATGTGCTGTAACAACAGAAAGTGAACACAAACGTAAAGATTGAAAAATCAGATGAACTATGGCGTACAAAATCAGGATAATAAAATCAACGCCAAACTGGGTTTAAGCACTGATGAGCAATTAATCAACATCCTGGTAGGAAATGGAGGAAGGTGTTGTCTTTTGCCGAAAATAAAATCATGTACAGCCGTAATACAAGTGTCCATAGGGATTATCATGTCTATGTGAATACCCTCAAAAATGATGGTAAAATACTGGCAGCATTCTGTGGCACCTCTCAGATTTGACGGTGATCTGTAGGAGTTATGCCAACGTGTGACAAAAGCACATATTGCACAATGAAACGTCCGACAACATCTAGCAGGTTACGACAAGTGTGACGAAGACAATCCCAGCTACAGTTTGCGAGGCTGAACATATACTGAAGCTGCGCGGACGGCTATGTTATGCAGTTTTAAAACCTCGCAACCTGGCGCAGAAGATATTTAGAGTGTTCGGGTTCGATCAACGATACAGCTGGAAAATTAATCGTAGTTTGTGAAAAAAAAACACGTTCGCAATTATACATGTCGCCAACATGCTATGTGGACGGTTGATCCGCCAACCGTTGAGTGTAGCATTTTTGACTAGCCAAATCGTACTGCTTGAGAGCGTCAAGTTAAGTGTGAAGCGACAGCCTGATAGTCAGTGTACGACCTAGACATAAATACTGGTGTAAGTAGGACTCTGATGACTTCCTAACAGTGCGAAAAATAACAGGCACCTACGTTGTATGACTCTATCAGGCACATTTAAGAATAAATAGTAATCAAGGGTGCTAATACAGTGAGTTGTTGCATTCCCTGAGTTGTACTTTCGGTAGATCACCTGTGCAATTACTTCGTCATACTTGGTATTTTTGGTCCCTCATACTTTGCGCCACTACTGCCAACTATAAACTTACTTGCGTTAAACATGCATACAAAACTATTCGCAAGTTGCGATGCATAGATTCTTGGTAGTAAATTGGTTTAGCGGAAAGCACCCTTTTGTCTTTTGATACAGGAAAATAGGCCACCTACCACGAATAATGTTAAAGTAACTACGACGCAAAAGAAATGCTGGCTAAAATCAATTGGTTTCACTTATTAGGAGCCACTGTTAGATAGGTACATAAATTCAAACCCCACGATACAGTATAGTTCGAAGGGGGTTGTTTAGCTGGATGATTTACCATCATGACATAATTGATTCCCTTAACTGCGGCATATTTAATTCTAATAGACTGAAATGGATAAACCAGTCGACCAACCCGCAACCTAACAAGCGTAAATTACAGTCCTGGAAGGACACACCAGATGTTCTTGTAATCCGCTGGTCTCAGTGACCTTCAACAAAGCGGCGGACAGCTAGATTGACCTAGTTTAATCCGTACCACGTACAATGATGATCGCATTCCCATTCCAGTATAGTAATAACGACGGTAGAAAATATTGGAAAGTGTAACCGATTTGTTTTTGTTCCCTTTCAGCTCAGCGAATGACTTTTCACCACTTTATAGTAGCGTAGCCCTCGTCTCGCCCTCTCAAGCGTCCCATCACGTGACAAGCCGTCTAGCCTAAGTGACGCTCACTTTCACAACCTGTATATGCACGTTCACACATTCACCGACCCGAAGGCTCTCTTGCACATCCGAACACATGCACGCAGTCACCATCCGCACACAGCCAACTGGAACGCTCTAGCCGGATATGATTCAGTGAGGTCGATGCACAGGCACGTATGACTAAGTTGGACCCGGATCGGAACAGTCAACAACACGACTGAACAGGACAAGACACGGTCCAGACGAGGGTCACTGCATTAAGCTTGTACACCGATCCCGACAATAGAGATCCAAACCATTTGACTTAAACTTTTCACTGACTATCAGTGATATATCGTTATTTATTAGTGGGTACTCAAGCTATCACGGTTAAGAGTTCCACCGCAGTGGTTACTCGATGATACACTTCCCTTTGGAAGGTCTACAACAACTTTGGTGGAATCTAAGTATGAATCACCCGCATATGATTGTTTTGGCAATCCTGATAGAGCAACCTTGTCTTACTCTCTGGGTAGAACTCGCGTCAATCGGATGTTATAGGACGAAATGCTTTCGTTCAAGAAAAAACAAGTCGGCACTTTCATAAGGGGTCTCTTGTCGGAAGGGGCATGACAGTGTGTTGCTATGGCATAGTTATTTGGAAGTGCAAATTGTGAATATTGCTGTTCATACTTGAAAAACTGACAATCCACAGATGAATGAGAGAACGCAATGACGTGGACACTTGAATTTATGATGACAAAACAGAATTTCGTAACAATGGCAAAGATAGCTGAGCAACAAGTATCTGACTAGATAAGTGGTCCGTTCATGTAGCGAGAAGCGGTCAGTTAACGCATTTCGTAGTCAATCAACCAACGGCATCTTACTCTATGAAAGTAGCGTAAAGTAATCGCAAATCAGTGATCGATACGAAAGCGCCCTTTGAAACGAGCTGCCGTAAACGCGTAATAACATACTGCGTGTTAGGTTGCTGTGTGGATGTTACTGAACTCCGCTATAAATTAACAAACTGGTCAATTTGCAAGATTTGTTAAGCTTTACCGAAATCCCCCCGAGCATAAAATGAAGCATTATGCCGTCGACTTTCTTCGAGGCACGAATAACGCGAGAGATCATGAAACGATACAAAATTACAACAAGATAAACAGTGAACCCTTGTCAAATTCTCATAACCATCCACTAGGTTACTCAGATATACCGGGTTACGCAAGAAAACAGGACCGGATCCCGTATCTAACAATCCGCCATGAGGGTTCCTCAAGTTCGACAGAAAGCTAACAAACCACACATGTTACATTCTAAACACTTACCTCGTGGTGGAGCTGCGTGACCGGCGGATGGTTCAATTCGAGAAGGATCACGTACAAGCTCTTGCGCCTGAAATGAAGAAAAAACAAGCCTAAGTTGGGTTTTGTGCGGCAACTAAATCGTGTACCGCAAAATACGTGTGAACTACCGAATACTGGTGAAAGACGGCTAGACGTTGAGAGAGAGAGAGAGAGATGTTAAGCGCTGATGCAGCACAGTTTACGCGCGATGGGGGTCGGAAAGAACATTCTAACGGTTAACAACCCGACAAATGAAAGATGCAGAAGTTCACCAGAACGTTAGCTTAGACTGAACGGATCAACATGATCCATTGCCATGAGGAAACAAGAGTTCGGTTTGCTCATTTTATCGCAATTCTCTGTGGTGCCATTGTGCGCATCAACAATTCAATCGTGTTCAACTAATCTTTGTCGTGGGCGTCAATCTGTTCCGTCGTCAAAAACGTCACCACAAACGCAGGTGAACCGAGAGAGAATGAGAAACACAGCACTTCAGTAGGTTACCATTATATACGGGCTGAGAAACAATCCTAGTTATAGGCAGTAATCGTAATTAAGTTATAAGGTATGTGAGAGTCAAGACGGATTGTAATGTTCGATTTATACCAGTTGTAAAATAGTCGCCTATGGAGGGCAGTCTCACAACGATACGCTTTCAAAAAAGCGATTCCGGTTGTGAAACTTGGCCGCTCAGAGCAGAAGACGTGAATCATCTTCAAAGACTTGACTATCGGTTTCTGAGTTTGACAGATCGCATCACAAGGCATCAGCAGATAAACAAGCCGATATTTGATGGTGAATGTCAAGCGAGTTCTGTCGCTCAGCCTTTAGGTATGTACAGACTAAAGTGGTCAGGCTATGTATTACGGATTTCAACTGGTCTGACACATCCAGTACATTTTGTCGATGTCGCGGATGATTGGCGTAATATGCGAAACGGACGGATGAAGACCTGGCGTACACCAATGAAGTAAATTAAGCCAATGTGAGTCGTGCTCGTTTCCCGGGCGATTCAAAGAGCCAGTAGCCGGAGACACCAGGTAGGACAGTGATTAGTCGGGACCAGCGGCGTCATTATTTTATCGCTGTTCCGCCGAGTTGTCTGTGAAATGCAGAGCTGTAAATGTCGGAAGAAAGTTACCTCACTGGTGGCGCCCTACTTTTACTTACAGCTCAGCGGTTTGCTTGCGAGATGCACGCATCTTAATGTTAAATGCCTGGGTTCACACATGTGCTTTCAGTATTTAGATATCATGTCTTCCCCACCCATTTTCTCCCTTTGTGCGGCTTGTTCCTATTCTCTATGTTTCTGTGACATCAGTCTGAGCCACTGACGTATTACTGTCTATAATTATTGTTATTAATAGTGAGTTGTCAAAGTCATTATCAATCACTAAACTAATGATTCAGTTTCATGGTTAACTTAAAAATGAGAAGAGTAGATTAGTGTCGAGCTAAAGAAAAAACAACGTGTCACGAACGCCTCGAGACGAAATGATCTCAGTTGGGACGTGCATCATGGCGCTCAACGAAAGGTCAAACAAGTGCACCAAATAGGATATATGCGGGAACCGAACAACAACCCTGGAACATGTCGTGGGGTGACCAACACAGTCGTCGGTCAAGGCCGAAGCCAAGCCAATCAAGCCAGCTGCTGTGTCGATTTCATATATAATGTCCTATTGACAACATACAGACAACTTTTGTCGTGCCTTATTGCTGAGTCTTTTGCAATCAGTCGGAATAGCTTAAGGTCGTAGTAACCAGCGTTACAACAGATTTGGCGACCGGAACCCAAACAAAATTCACAATAACTGCTGAAGACTTGAAAGGTATTTTGCAATTCCAGCAAACTCAATCCGAAGCAGCCCAAACCCGACTGCTGGAAAGCCTGACGCGGCTTCAACCGTCAACATCAACCAGCGAGCTTACTTCCCTCGATGTAATTGTCAACAGTATCACGGAGTTCAACTAGGACCCTGATGCTGGGCTAATCTTCGATTCGTGGTTAAAACGTTACGAAGATATCTTCAACATCGAACTCAAACACAGAGACCATGCTTGGCGCGTTCGACAACTGTTTCGGAAAATTGGTACGACGGAGCAGTTTCATCCTACCGAGAGATAGCCGGGAACTCTCCGTTGATGAAACAATCAGAACATTGACGGAAATTTTCGGTGAACGTTCATCTTTGTTTAATGCCTGTTATCAATGTATGAAATTAACCAAGCGAGAAGGAGAAGATTTTATTACTTATGCCGGTAGACTCACTCTTGAATGTGAACACTTCAAATTACCTACAATGACGGAGAACCAGCTTAAGTTCTTGATTTACGTCTGCGGACTACAGTCACGAACTGTTGGTGATATAAGAACTAGGTTGCTTAGCAGGCTTGAGCAATCTCCCGACACAGCGTTGCAAGATTTGGCTCACGAATGTCAACGCCCGGTTAATCTGAAACATGACACGGCCATGTTGGAGCGTCCAGTATCCAACAATGTATTCAATGTCGCTCAGTCATGTACCATACCGTCCAACAGTACCAAGGCTCCTAACCTTACTAAGCCGTCATCAGCATGTTGGTAATGCGGAGACTGGCACTACGTGAAGTTCTGTCCTTTTAAGAATCACTAATGTTCTGTCTGTCATCACTGACGACATAAAGAGACTCACTGTAAAACACAACGGCTCCCTAGGCTTCATCGTCAGAATGCACCGTCATCGAGTAGAAGTCGCGGTTACAGGCCACGCTCGACCACCGTACTTGCCACATCACAGCTGCATTCACCAGCGTGTCGGAAATATGTCACCGTTCAGACAAACGGAAAAATTGTCAAGTTACAGATTGACACAGCATCTGATATAACTATCATATCTGTTAGTACATGGCGTGAAATTGGAGCACCAAAACTAATACCAACCAACAATACAGCGCGCACTGCATCTGGTAGCGAACTTCGACTCATTGGTCAATTTAACTGCGAATTAAAAGTCGCCAACCGGACCGGCACTGGAATCGTGTACGTGACAGACTGCAACTTAAACCTTCTTGGTATCGACTGGATAGAAAAGTTGAACTTGTCAGATCGATCTATTGACCAGCTTATTAAGTCCACTCCTTTTCAAGTGCTTGACTTACAGAACTTATCCCAACCACCTCAACCGTGGCCGAGCGCCGACGGAAATAATTTGTACGGCTCCAGATACACTCGAAGCGACCTACTTACGAAACACCTGGAGGGTAAGGTGTCACGAACGGCGCGAGACGAAATGATCTCAGTTGGGACGCGCATCATGACGCTCACCGGAAGGTCAAACAAGTGCACCAGACAGGACATATGCGGGAACCAAACAACAACCCTGGAACATGTCATGGAGTGACCAACACAGTCGTCGGTCAAGGCCGAAGCCAAGCCAATCAAGCCAGCTGCTGTGTCGATTTCATATATGATGCCCTACTGACAATATACAAACAACTTTTGTCGTGCCTTATTGCTGAGTCTTTTGCAATCAGTCGGAATAGCTTGAGATCGTATTAACCAGCGTTACAATACAACGGAAGAGGGTTAGGACAGTGCACGTAAAGTTGAAAATGATAGAAGTCCTCACAGCTGATAGGCTATCAGATTTCTGTGTCAGTGTCAAACATCACGAAGTCTGACGATCTCCTGTGCATCCAAGTGCCATCCGAAATGTCCATTTGAGTTTCAATATCTTTCAAACATTTGCTCTCGCGCTTCCTACATAAACAACAGAATTAATCCCGTCGCAACATGAGATATAACGTATAATATATACCTGCAACAATACGACGTTTGTCTTTCAGTGACTGGTTTATAGGCAAAGTCGTGAAACGATAGACGACACGACCAAAGCAAAGGACACTGCTTCAAGAACTACTACACTGCTGGATTCTCCAAAATGGCAGTGCCCAAGCTCGTCAAGTAGCAACGTAATTCAGGTTATTGAATCCATAAAAAAACCATCTGAATCGACCAATGACAGTCGTCGTGCATGGCTGAAATCATCTGCAGTTCGAAAAAAAATCCCTCGTCGACACATTCTATGAGAATTACGGCGTGACAACAAAAAGCGAGGAATGGTTCGTCACTGAAAAAAGTGGACATTTTGGTTACTACGACGACGGATCTATCCGACAGAAAACGTATGAGAACGAACAAACGTACATGTATCAATGCAACCACATTTTTGATGGAACAAGGTTGTACGTTTTTCCGTCGAGCACATACCACTTTATCGATCGACCATGAAGTACAACCGAGAGCTCCGGCAGAAACATCGTGCGAACAATGAATAAGGGTGTGAACTATTCTCGAAGGGTTGAGCAATCAGCTGCTGTAACCATAAATCACTGTTTTACGACACACACACACACCACATGTGTGAGAACGATATCGGTGAAATTGATGGAAAAACCTGATCGACTAGATATGAAAACATCGTAAAAGAGGTGCACTTATTATGATATCAAAAAACGTTTGGCTTGCAAAATGGCTCAATGCTAGACACCAGGTACAAAATAGGGGAAAATACACAACAACGATCATAAACACTATTCCGAACGGTTGACGTGTTTCCACATCCGATAACAGTGGTGAAACGCCAGTTTGTTTGTTGACACGTCCTGCAAGGAAAATATACGCGTGTCGAATCGTCGCTACCAGAGCTTCATCTTCCTGACATTCACCAACGTCATCATCAACATAATTTTCAACTTTGAACCACAGCGGTGGGTACCGTGACTCGGATTGCTGCTGGTCCTGACAACTACTCAAGAAAGGACGAAGTAATAAATAAACAGAAATCCTATCACAGATTCATCTGTCAACATAGCTGATACTTCAAAGGATTTCAACTGCGCATATCCGCTGATAGGTTTCATCTCAGAACTGGGTTCAGATGGGTCTTCCCATATCCTGAACGTCTCTTTGAGTAGAAGGACTGACAGAAGTTTGAAGTGCTTCTTTTATCGTGACTACTTGGTCAGACCAGTATGGCAACTTTTGTAGTTTTACTAACTTAAAATACAAAAAATGTTTGGCGGATAAAAGCAGAAAAACCCACTCAGTAGATGCTTGGGAACATGAATTACAGTTTGTAATCCCTACTGTACAAGAGAATGGCTACCCAGACAACTTTGTGACCAAACATATGAAAGTAGTCTAAGAATCAGTTGAGAGTTAAGGGGTTGATGGAGAGTTAATTTTAATGCGGTTGCTATACAACTGACCCGCAGACTTACCAATTTCCTTAAGAGAACGTTCAGTGCAGCCAGACCGATTATTTCATATACCTGTTCACCGCTGATCACTTTAAATCTGAAGGAAAAAGTGCTGATCCACAACTCATCTATGGTTAGTTACTCGTTCGTTTGCGATTACTCAGCAAACTACGTTGGTCGTACGACTGGATATTTTTCTGGAAGAATAAGAGATCACCCAGCATTGATCCGGATAGGTGAAAGAAAGCCGACCGCGAGTGCCACTGTAAGTCACCTGGATGACAGCTATCATCAGACAAACATAGATCAATCGTTCACCGTTATCTACAAGGTTCCACCGAATCGGTCAAAATTTGTTCGCCAGCAAATGTTGACCACTGAGGAGGCAAGTGTCATCCGATTACTTAACCCAACTTTATGTGAGCATAAAAATCCCGTTCAATCGCTTCAACTGTCTTGGCCGTTAGCTGACTCACTTGATTGATGCGTAGGCAGTTAACACCCAACTGGCGCTCATAAACACAAAAGATAGTGTCCATTTTGACCAATAGCAAGCTTCGCACGTAACCGTTTTGGGTTTTATTTTCTTCTATAAATGTAACAACCTGATGAGATGTTATCGGAAACAGGTGTTTGCTACACTTCATGTTTTGACTCAATGGGAATTTTTGAGACAGAACTGCATAAAGAAGCGAAAGGAAAATGAGGAACACTGGGGCCCCGTAAAAGAAAACGAAAGCCAACAACATTGCTCATCAATGATTGTGACACAGTACCATATCCCAGAGCGTTTCCGATCAGCAGTGAAAATGGTCTCATAATTCGGGTAGACGGTACCCAACAACCTTACTCAGTGGGTCAGCCAACGAAATCAAGGCTCACGATCATGTCATCGTTTGGTCACCTTGCGGTTTCTTCCAAAAGTCAACAACGAAAATGAACAATACGTGATGCGGCAAACACTCTCCCGGTCTATGGATTACACGGCCTAAACACTGGAGACATTTTCGCTATACAGGTTATCAGCTTTGAACTTGCACATTTCCCAAATATGCACCAAATGAATATCCGAGAGCTTACAAAGTCGGCCTATTTAAAGGTGACTAACTGATGGAAGCAACGGTGTTCGAAGGCCGAGAGTCTAGATGCATGTTCCACATAACTAGGTACTTCATGTCTCCGTTATCCTCATGTATACCTCCATAGCAATACTACAAGCTAACGAGAAGATACTAACCAGGTAGATCGTAACAGCCGACAGTCTGAAGCGGCTTGTCTACAATAAGATAGGATCCGTTCTAACCTAATCTCATAACGACAATTCACACTTTGAAAGTGCGAAGTGCATACCACACAAATCAGACGTTCAGGACTGCCGTCAGTTTCATTTCGCGAGTAGTGCTTTTCGATTGGTGACACCACTCAGTATCGGCAGTGTGGATTATGCAATGCTTTACCAACGAGAAAACCCTCGTCGTCATATACAAAACATACTACGGAAAAAATCGTGTTGCGAACGTTCATGCAGAATGAAGTTGAAATGTCGTTAGCTAAAGAACAGAAACACAGAAACGTACGGAGAGAGGCACATCGACTTCGAACGTCCGAATAGAATGTATGTTATGCGCGTCTGAAATTGAAACAAACAAAACAACGAACTAGTAAGAAAGAGTACTATACAAATTAAACACAACACTGCATATGCGGCTTAAAAATAAAATTCACTAACTGGAAACGACTTCTACTCAGTTTAACTTTTCAAACACGAAAAGTCTAAATACGGTTGTCCACCTCACGTTAACGTCTATCAAATTTTAATAAAATAAACATTTAAATACGAAGTATAACGGCTGCTTCACGAAGTAAGAACAATAACTGACTGGAAGAAACGACAGAACCCGTAAAAGACGACCAGCGGCATTAAATCTGCATGATCACATGGGGCACTAGTCAAGTGAACGAAAAGCCTGAACCTGATCAAATTCATTAGCCATACAGGTCTCATGCAATGTTCGTAGCATGCTTTTTCATTGGAAGAGATGAACAACAACTGAGATAAGAGTAACATGGTTGACACATTCAAAGTGAAGTGTGTTTCAGTAGGGTGTTGTCAACATCCTAGCGAGGGTCCGAAAGACAACGAACACTTTGTTGAAGACACTGTTTGATATGGTAAACACTAGGAGTAAATGGCGCTTGTGTTGTGAGTATCTGTGCGCATTGGTGTAGTTTCTTTTTCTCCTTCTAACTCCTTCTCCTTCCTTAACTTACGCAATGTCTTTTTTCTTTCTACAATGTGGCACCTCATGTAGTCACTATATATATATATATATATACATATATATATATATATCGATGACAAATTGTGGCAATGAAACCTACACTGGCCAATATCTGCACCTCAACAGTTTTGGTCTTGTTCAATATAAAGTAAGTGCCATGTGAACATTGTTTTACTGAGTACATCAACACTGTACTTCGGATATATTCGAATCAGAATACGCGTTGATCCTGAATAAATTCAGATAGGGTTTTATGAAACAGTCTGAACCTCATGAAGTGCTGTTCATCAAACCAAAATAGAACTTTTTCCCGTAGTCGCGCTTCACGAATGATGACGTCGGAAACAGGTTCATTGGACGGTTATGTTGCAAGTTACAAGGTGCTCATTGCTCAGCCTTACCCGACGTCATGTACACGAAAACTCGAAACCCAACGCCCCCGGATATACACGCATCGTCATTCCAAGCAAATTCAAATTGCACACACCCATTCAGATGCGAGTGATCAGCCACCTGCATCAGCAGAATAGGAAGTCAATTGTGTCACCAAATAACCAAGCACAGTTAAAATGCGCGATAAATCGAAATGTCAGGTCGAGTAGGCAGTCGGCGCAAAACCAACAGTCAGTCTCATCGATTATGCAACACACTCAGAACACACATGGTCAAGCGAACGCTACCGAAGCATTTAGATTCACTTACAGGACTAGCAATCATCGGAGGAGGTCCTTTCGATTAAGAAGATGCATCCCACCCTGTGCAACCAGTGTGGATTAATTGTCAGTTTGTCACTTCCGTGACAGAGAACTTTGACCCAACGTTGTTGCAACATTGTCGTGTGCATGTGATTTTATTATTTGATCTACTAGTGACAGTTCGATTTCGTTACATGAACACAGGTAACTGCAGTAGGAGCTAGTAAACATACGATAGGACGTTAATGAATACATCGTGTAAACTCATGCTGTTAAATTCTCAGGTTCAGTTCATATCGGGAAGATATTGTGTCAAGTGACTTAATCCAGCTATATTCCGGAATGTTCATAGTATTCAGGCTAAAGTATTTGAACACATGATAAAGATCTACCATCCTAAGGGAATATGTTCACCGGTCTACCTTTCGGCTCTTCGTTCTTCTTGGATCAACATAATGATCGGAATGCCCGGTATCTTCGGAATGAATTTGTGAAGACCAAAGAGACTCCACTCCATGCAGCCTGTAGAAACTCTGTAGCACTGGCTGCAAAATACTACCAACTACAGCAGTTTTGGGAACGCGGAAGTAACAGAACAATCCTGACAGAATGCCGGGAGTGATCTTCAACTAGTGAACACATGACCATTTCAAATACGCATTAACGGTCATCGGTGCATGAAATCTCTGAAGTGGTTCCGCAAAACAAAGATGACATCAATCGTAGGAACACTGGACCAGTGGCCAGTTGAACAGCTGTGTTCAACTGGGCTGCTTTGCAATGTTCCGCTGATGATTCGCATTTCCAAAAGTCGACTTTGCAAATAGCTGTTCTGATAATTTTCATCAGGATTTTACGGTTACACAAAACGTGCTCATTCTCATTCCAATAAATCTAAGGTGCTGCTGGCACCTAAGACATTCTAGTCATACACAAATTCATATCACACCACGATTTTGGTCGAGTAAACGGCCGTCGACGAGTGGCATTGTGTCGTATCTGCTTTTAAATTCCTGGAAAGTATTAGTACCAGTAACGACGCGACGGTGTAAACCAAAATATTTATTTCTGCACATGCTGATTTTCCACAACGACTGATAGACCACTGTGAGTAATGTACTCCTGATAGTGCGGATGACATTTTATAACAAACACCGCCCACGGCACGGTCGTGAAATTCATCCTGCAATGAATCGCAAAGTATACATCAGAACATGAGGCTTAATCCCTCTGTCTGGAAATTGTTCCAAGATCACCGGTGCCTTCGTAACATCGTACGTGTTGGGAGCACCGCATGAACAACGGTATGCTGGCTCACAACATGCAAGACTAGGTCAGACTTTGCTGAACTAAAGTGTAGTGTGTTGCTGAGCCTGTCCACTTAGACGCCTAAACTTCGATGGCCTCGACAATTTTTGCAAATGACAACCGATCGCTTGCTGCGTAGTGTGCATCTTATGAAACCTGGTTTAAGATGGAAAGTTGAGGAATAGAAGCTTTGATTTCAAAGTTAACTCGGGCAGGACATTATCGGCTTTCGGAATAAAGTTCAAAGGCACACATTTGGGGTTAGATATGTTGACCGAAACTGTGCGGAACTGACATTAATGACACCTATATTGTGAGATTTTACGTGCTTCTTTCATGTTCGCTTCATTTTTGCCTTCTTCGTATGTAATGGTTTCACGTTCTAATACGCTGTAATGGATACGGAGTGATATGTAAAGAACAAGGGCAGGTAAATACCTGTTTGAATAAAATACGATAAAGTAATGATCAATCTTAAAAGCTGTGGTCCAACTGTATAGAGAAACGACTATCAGCGTGTTTTTGAAACAGTGATAATAAGGGTTTTTGACTTGTTAGCAACACAAATACTTAACCATACAACTGTAGTCGTGTTGAAGTATCTGTTATGAGAATCATCAATTGAGGAACAAAATAAACCAAGATTTTAGGTGAAAAACTTGAAACAGTAGGAAGTTGAACGGCGGTTGGTGGACTAATTTCATATGTCGCATTTTCCAAATATTGTGATCTGGCGCAATTAAGTTACCACACCCGAACGCAGGGGCTAAAAAACGTGTCCTGATATTGGAATGCTAGTAGAATGGAGTTCATAATTGATACCGTCACACTGTAGGAGATTAAGCGGTCCGTGCTCTCTAGAATCTACTGCCATAACTTCGATAACGAAGTAGCTAGAAAAGCGCCGCGGTACTGAGTATCATAAAATCTTCCGTCCCAAAAACCTTTACTGTACTCTCTAACTAGGGTTGTGGTACTGTGCTCACGAAGCAGTAAACTCACCTAACTAGTGAAACCTAGCCTCAAAAATTTAACCTTGAACCCTAGTGTGCAGCCACCGTTATCCCAATGCAAAAGGAGCTAACGGATGGCTTGTCATAAACATCGGGTAACAGATGTGAGTTACACAACGTCCAAGATTCCTCGCAAGCTTTCTCCGCTATGAGAAGTAGGGGCTGGTTTCTACCGTGAACGTCACTGTCAAGAACAAGTCTTTAGATTTTATAACAGACCAAAACTTGGGTTGGAGAAAACTCAGTAAATTCCGTAGGGTTGATTTTTGAAGCTTCCATTACCGTTAGAAATCAATGAGTTAGACAAAGAACAAAGAGTTGCAAACATATTTTATAATCCTAGATTGCAGCTACCTCACGTGGCCTTCGTCAGAGGTGAGGTAATCGATGTGGTTGAAATGCAGAACAATCAAACCTGTTAGAAACGCATTCTTTTTCATAGTCAATAGACTCGGATTTCGGTACTACTGCTTTCTTAGACAATCACAGGGATTCGACTTTGTTGATACGGTGGTTCCATGGTCTTGTATGGTATATCCAATGGATAAGTCACGTTCATACAAATTTCATGTAGAGAAATAGAGGGACAAGTATGTAGCAATGATTTTTTCGATCCAATTTTCGATCACATGAAAATTCGACTACGTTGCCTGCAACTGCTTTACCTTCGTAACTGCGTCGGACAGAACAGCTGAGGAAGGCCACCCGAGATGGTTGAAACGTAGAGTATTACAACTTGCTCATAACGTTGTGTTATTCTCAATCCATTGATCAAAGTATAGGGCGATTATGCTGTTGTCATGTCGATTTTATCATGAGTTATAGATTTCATCATCTAGGAATCCTCTGGATCTATGACAACTCGCAAACAAGTCAAAACGCTATGAATATGATAGCGAGAACGTCAGCACTAACTTCTAAAGGATTGCAAAAAGGTTGGGTCTACCTTCGCCTTTGGTGATGATAACATCAAACCACCGAATACAATCGTTTACATGCGTAGGTGCGTAAGCGTTGACAGTGATACGAGTGACGCGACCCGTGGACGCATATATGAAGACCGAAGTAACAGTTTTTAACCACCTTTCGTCGAGAGGACTGGGAGAAGTGAGCTTTTGTGAAGGAGAGACAGAGTCCATAAGGCAGCAGCCTTTTGCTGCAGTGGTGGCGAAACAAGATATGCAAAGCTCGTCAGGTAAAATTTAAAGTGTTAAGCATATCTGATGAATAGTAGGGGATTTTTATTTTCATACAGATTGAACATCACTCACAAGTGATCGTAGCTGTTGAACTCCCATAGCCTTTCCAGTTGGTACCTTTCGAAAAGAAGAACTAGTTAAACATCAGTTTAAATATTCCGCCCGTAGAACCATTAAAAGCGAAATGTGGAATTACAGTATGATTCCCCGACCTATACTTCTACCTCGGCGAGGTGGTCGGGCTTGTGTTCTGTTTTGATCCGGCGGGCTATG
>JTDE01002815.1:0-18745 GCA_014338405.1 Paragonimus skrjabini miyazakii | reverse complement strand
TCGGGATGTGCGATCAATTGGTCAACTACTCACCGGGCACAGCTTGCGATGGGTAGGTCACGTACTCCGTATGTCATCTGATCGTTTACCGTACCGGGTATTATATGCTAAGGCCACCAACAGTTGGGTAAAACCGTGTGTTGGTCAAGCAACAACGTGGTCACAAAATATGAAGACCTTGACTGCTCCATTGAGCAAAGTGGGTAGGTGTCGCCTGCCTGGATGGGGTTCTCGTGATCACTCAAACCGCTGGTTAGAGACGCTATCAGAGATGGCAATGTGTCGCAGTCAATGGCGTACTTGTATCCATACCATTTCTAGTTCTTCCGCTTAGCCTTGTTTTAATAATTTTCAACCTTCTTAATAACGTTTTCTTCTACGATATTCCACGGCACTGTTGAGGTGAGCGGCGGCCCGAGCCACAGTACCTTTTGGTCAGGATCGTGGCTGCTATGGTGGTGATGGCGACATCACTCGGATATTGGCGGGCGACTGTTACAGTTGTGTGCTGAGCATAAACTATTTCTAGCAGTCACTAGTTTTAGACATCGTGCGTGCCATCGTTATACTTGGCGCTCTCCTTCTTATAATCAGGTCGGGTTTCAGATAAACCACAAAGCTGTTAGCTATGTGTGGCGTGGTTCCATTCAGGACTGTCGTTCTTACTGGAGAACATACTTACATTCAGATCATGTGTTGGTAAGTTGTCTTACCTTTGCTGGACAACGATCCCACCGATAACAAATGCTGGTTGCTGAGAAACCAGGTATACCATCGGTAAAGCATAAGTACCAAATCAACTTAGAAAGCAGGCTTAACAGTTCTCACCCTGAAGATTCTAATAGCTCCTGGACCGAGATCTTACAAGTCATTCATGAAACACGTACTCTAGCATGCAGCTCATGGGTCAAGCAAACATTAGATTTCGGAGAAATCTCTGGAGTTGTTAGAAGCTAGATGGAACATTCCTCCTGACTGTTTACATAACAAGTCTAGGAGAGAGATATTCGTAAGGAGCTGAAACGCAGTCTAAAGGCCGATCGTGAGGCTTGGTTAATGGAAAAAGTTAAGGAAATAGAAATCGCTTTTGCTTCAGGGAACATTGGCGAACTCTTTAGGCTTATCCGTGTTACTTGTTCCAGGCGGCCGTTTGTCAGTGAAGCAATTAGTGAGACAGATGGCACACTAATCTACAATAAGTCCAGAAAATTAGAGCGGTGGGCGGGATACTTCGGGGGTCAATTTAGCTGGCCTGGGCCTTGTGATGTAGCACTCTGGCCAGTGGATTTGCAATTACCCACTAAGACTGAGGTACACAATTGCACTTCGGCTCCCAAACGTAATGGCCTACATGATCACTCGCCGGAACCTTTCAAAGAAGGTGAGAAAGAGTGAATGACAGATATGACGCAGTTGTTTCAACTTATGTGGACGACGAAGACTATCCTCTTTGCTGGGGTCACTCGATAATAGTTCCCATATTCAATACAGGAGTCCGAGGCTCTAGCGAAAACCATAGGGGAATAAGTTTGACCCCAGTCATTACTAGGACTCAGGCATCCATTGTACATAGTCGACATATTACGGCTCGAGAGACAAACATTAAGAAAGAACAGGCAGGGTTTCACCCTGGGCGGGGTTGATCAAATTTTTTATCTTCACCAAATTATGGAACAGCGTCATGTATAATGTCGGCCAACAACTGCTGTATTTCTCGACTATAGAGGTGCGTTCGATTCAGCAGATCGATCTACACTTTTAGTTTTTCAAACGCGAGGGTGTATCGACCAAGCATGTGAACATAATGTCGGCGCTGTATTCCCATACGTCAGCACCATGAGCGACGTACATCAAGGCTGTCCGTATTCACCATTTTTGTTTAGTCTTGTGACAGACAAAACAATGGAAGACTGTCTGCAGCACTCACAAGATGGTGGGAGACTGACTGATCTTGATTATGCTGATGACAAGGTGTTGTTGTTTGACAAGCTTCCAAGCAACACAAACAATGCTAGGGGCCATTTCGCGTTCTGCTAAGTACTTCAGAATGAGCTTTGCAACCACAAAGTGCAAAGTGCTTCTGCGAGATTACTGTGATTACGTAGCTTTAATGTTAGGGAATGGAGTCGTGGGGATTGTTGACCGGTTTGTATACCTGGGAAGTTGCATCAGAGTCGACAGCGGAGGTGTACGGAATGAAACACAAGCGCGAATCTCTAAGACTAGGGCGACGTCAGCTAATCTGGAGGCATCTTTGGCGACAGCGGGTTATCTCTCTGAGTATTATTGGTCGGGTATATAAGGCGAGTGATGGTTGTATTGCTTCACGGCGGTGAAACCTGGCTGCTCAGGGTAGAAGACGTGAACCGCCTTCAGACATTTGATCACCGATGTCTGCAAGGTGGACAGATGATGACTTGGCGTCAAGAAATAAAGTCCATTACAAAGGGATTGTCTATTGTTAATCGGGTTCGTCTCCCAAGCTGGGGACCTCACGATTCGCAGAGTTGACGGCGGGAGACGTTAGGTGAGATGGTCACTAATCGAACTCAGTGGCGTGAATCTTGTCGTTGTTTGGCCAAAGTAAGTAAGCGTAAGTGAGTATACTTAGTGGAACGCGGCAGTGAAAGCCGTAAAGCCGTTTCCTTACTGATGATGTTTCACTTTCACTCATAACTCGGTTGCTCGTTTGCAAAGCGCAGGAACCTTGATGTTGAATGTTTGAAAAAGGACGTAGTTATTTTAGTAGTTATGTCCCTCCCCGTCTCCTTCTTTTTTTCATAGTTGTGTGGCAGTTAAGCTTTTGTGAGAACCACTGATGCACTACTGTCTATGGTGAGGACGAGGATGTTCCACCCACGCATACGCTCAACATATAAAATAGTCACTAAGCGTTTTATCTGGCGCTGTCTTAATCGCGACGTTCAAACATGGGGAAATTCGTGCATGCACTGCCAACGCTCTAAAATTCATCATCACACGTGTGCCTCATCAGGGGGTCTTGCAGCCCCCGATAAGCGTTTTTTCATGTGCACGTTGACCTGATCGAACCCTTGTCAACCTCCAATGGGTGTACGTATATCTTAACATGCGTAGACAAGTTTACACGTTAGCCAGAAGCTATACCAATTACAAACCGCTCGTCGGAAACCGTCGCACGAGCATTCTTGAAACGTTGGGTTGGCCATTTTGGTTGTCCCGCTCCAGTGACCACCGACCGCGGGTCAAACTTTAACTTAGCCTTCAAGTCACTTCTCAACACACTAGGCTGTATTCGAATTCGTGCAACGGCTTACCACCCGGCAGCCAACGGGTAAGTTGAACGTTTTCATCGGCAACTGAGAAGTCCGTTATCTGCTAGCAACAACCCTTCGTGAAACGATGTTCTGCCATTAGTTTTGTTAGGTATCCGAAACACACTGAAGGCCGACCTGCATACCACTCCCAGCCAGTTAGTCTATGGGTGCTCCTTACATTTACCCGAAAAGATATGGGCCCCACGCGCAACGGGACCCATAAACTTCGCGGATTACGGTGAGCAGTTGGCCCAACGCACGAGACGACTATGACCGACACTACCAAGAGAACAGACGACGCCAGCGTACGTAAATCCCCGTCCGACAAACTACTCTCAGGTTTTGATTCGTGCGGTTGATCCTAGGCGACCTATGTACCTGCCCTATACAGGTCCGTTCTGCGTACTCACATGCTATGACAGAACTTTCTTATTTGAGCGTAATGGTGAGCGCGAGGTTATCTCTGTCGATAGACAGAAGCCAGCGTTTAGAGGTACCTGATATGGGAACTTAATCACGACCAGCAACATCCTCTACGACTAGACATTTGCCTAATGTTTGTACAGACTCGGCTGCGGTTTTGACTCTGCCAGCCCCGACGGTGCCAAGCCTCCAGAACAGACGTGGTCGAGAGTTAAAGAGGTCAATGAGATTCACTGGCTACGTGGACATCCACCGTATCTGCTTTTGTTGTTGCACCTTCTTAGCTAGTTGATTTTGGATGACTACCTACAGTGGACTCTGTCAACAAGCCGTTTTCTTCCGAAGGAAAAAGGTCTTATTTTTTAACACAGTGGAAACGGAAACTCGGTGGGTTATTGTCTTCCATTAATACTCACTGCAAATTTGTGATATTATGAGTCAACCATGAACCATCTGTGTGGGACTCTGAGGCAAAGTATTGCAAGACAACGCTGAAAACTTCGATTCTGCAACGACTGCCTACGATGGACGTGACCAAGGCCACGATACTACTAGATCGATTACAACTTGCCTGACTCCAACTCCCTGTTTGCCCATAATTATTAACCCCCCAAATCATACTCCCTCCACCAATTTCAATCCTCCCCTCCAATTCACCGACCCTAGACGCGAGTTGTACGACAGGAATAGACTGGACCATTTGCCCTCGTGTCAACGGTTCCGGCCAACTAAAACTGCTATACTGTTGAAGTTAACTCTCTGGTTGTCTTCTAGGGAGGAGACATGTAGCAACCATACTGTTTATTACTGACTGTCAGAGTTCCAACTGCGATTGACACTTTTTGTTCTGAACTTTACGTGCTTAAACGTTTGCCTGAACCAGACCGACAAGCACCACGCGCACTCGAACGTATGGCTCACGCCGCACGATCGCCTACCGTTCCACTGTTTCAGTTTAATATTCATTCGCTCTGCCGTCTACTTCGCGTGTCGAAAATGTGCTCTCTGCGTTATTTTTAACCGATCGTTTTCGGTTCGCTTGGTTCTACAAGATGCATGGATAGCAATTCGAAAAAATCTGTACCATCACAGCACTGAACCAGTCCAGTCTTTTACACCCGGCTATTCCTACAGCTAAAATTGATACATCAGTGCGCAATATGGACGGTGTAAGTGACTAATTAGACTGTCATAATCGATACGTGATACAAGTAAACTCATTCGCCACTATGTAAGTTATCGTAGTCCTAGTGTGAACACTATTATTGTGATTATAACCAACAACAAATCAGATCCGTCGGGATTAGCTCCGTGAATCCGGTAGAACACGAAACCTACCTAACGCTCCAACTTACTGCGTCACTTACAGAGTATTGTACACATTTTCAAACTTCGCTTTATTTCTATATACAGTCTACACCACTTTTTCTTGTACAGAATGAACAACACTTGTTTGAATTGTTTCTGCTTAGCAAAGCACGTTTGATGCCCTCATCTCGTCTTCTTGGTGCTGCTGTTCTGCATAGATCGGGAGTGCCTATAGTGAGCTATTCAGCGACTGCATGTTGAACTGACTATTGGTGCTTAAACCTTTCTATTGGGTTAGTCCCTCACATACTTCATTCTGTCCATCATTTTCAATTGCGCCTAAATTCAAGCTGTAAGACTTACTGCGTGTGACATTTACACCCATCACAACAAGACATCAACCTAAGCGGAAGCTACTGTACTTAAAGTAAAACACCGAAAACCACTAAAATGAATGACAACCAAGGCGTACTTAAAACCAATTCTGTCAGCAATACGACAATTAAGGAAGATAACTGCGAACTGAACCAACACCCTACAGCGTCTTATTATCCAGGTGAATCAATTAGAATTCAGCAATTTAGGTCCCAAGTTGCAGTCTGATCGCGTAATGAGACAATGACTTAAATCAAAAACCGAAAAACGAGCAGGTGTGCCAGCATAGTCAGCAAAATTTGAACCTACCAATCTGATTCGGAAGAAGCAGCGAATGATCGTGTTTCTCTTTAAGGGAAGAGGCAGAAGTACATGTTAAGTAGAGCAATATGATACAAAACGACGGCATATCACTCGCCGTGAAAACCGAACGTTGCGCAATTGGCGACCTTCGATGTAGCGTCTGTATTGCACTTTGTACTTCATAAATATAATTGTTTTCCACAACTTTTGCCCTCCCCAAGTTTACATGTGCACCTAGTGTTTAAACTATGTGAATCAAAAAATGCACTTTCTCTTGAAGGTCACGAATCATGCGTTGTTTTGCGACGTGCGGTCAAAACCAGCAAGCGCGCGCGGGTTGAATTCGAGTTGTTTAACAGGGCGTGCTTCTGTGTTGTCGGCGTCGTTTTCGTTTTCGTTTGTGTAAGTCGTGTGCATGGCTTACTGGGCCTTTGGCTCATGCTTGTTCGTGTTGTTTCCTTTTGCAGGACTGTCACCCGGGCTGCATCGAATCCGTAGATAGAAAGTACCTGTGGCTTCCCTGGGATGATGGTGTTTTTTAGTTAGTTTAGTTATTATAATATTCGCACGAGTTGCGGCTTGGAAAATGGTGCAGATCGGTCGAGGTCAGTGTTTTGGTTTCAATATTCCAATAGCGTAAGCCAACATTGCGTACCTTTTCAATGAGCTGACAATTAATTAGCAACTTAACAAAATTTAGAAACTGCGTTGAGCAAGCAACTGAATGTCCAAATATAATAGAATTCAATGTCCTGAAAGTAGAAAAACATCCTATTCTTAAAATGTCAGTCTATTTGTGCTTGAAAACTAGATTTTTCCTCCGACGATCAAAACACTGTTCGGTCATATGGACTGAACTTTTTATAAGGCTGCAAACGTGATATATTGTGACAACTATTTTTGCACTCAGGTACGTCTGTGGTGGTTTCCTAGGTACATTTGGCGTTGATTGTCATTGATTGCTGTTGACAGTGTGAAATATTCGTATCAAACGTAATCTTTAAGTCGCCGTGAGCATAAGTTGAATCCTCATATAAAATATATCGGAGACCACATGAAAACCGTAAAAGTCTTACATATATATATTTGTGACTGTTTCACTCATTTGTCGTACCTAAGGAGTTAGGCCAAACTGTACTCCACGCTAAGGCACCTATAACTACTCCGTCGATTTATCCTATATTACGATGTAGGCCACACTTATAAGCGAATTCTCTTAGAACTTCCGAATGTCGATAAGAATGGTGTATTCGGGGTCTGGGGTACAATCGGTTCATACCTCTTCCGGCTGTCATCAGCGTATTTTGGGGCTGTTCTTTCGTGTGATTTCATTCCGAAGATGCAAATGGCTCATCAAAGGAAGTGCTCATTATCGCATCCACCAAGTCTGATATCTGCAAGGTAAATATGTGTACCTTCGTAAATGTACTCACTTTTCTGAATGACATCACTCCAGATGATGTCTATCAGCGGGTTCTTGGGCTTCAGTTCACAGGGCACATTTTTCGTGGACATGTCCAAGTCGACGACCATGAAGGGCGGTGTGGAAGATCTGTTCATTGGGCGTGCGAGAAAGTTAGCCGAAGTTGGCGAAACTGAAGACAGAAAATATGCACCGACCAGGTGAGGGGGTTTGAAGTTGTTTGCAACAGAATGGACATTCCCATAGGTCGCCGGTACGGATGCAGTCGGAATGGAACATAAGCTCATCGGTTTCCCAACGATAGCTGTCTGTCTGCACCGGTTCACAGCAAAATCCGAAAGACAACCAAGTTTAATTTTATTTAACTCCCATTAGCTGATTGTTGCCCAAAATCTGAACATCACGAAATCAGATGAAACAAGAGTCCGCCTTTGAAGTTCAGCGCCAAATATCCGTTTCACGGTATTCCCCTTCAAAGTCGTTCAAAAGGCAAAACGGTCCTTTCGACGCGAATCCTCGATTTCTTTATATTTTTCGGAATTTCAAAGTCAGTACCTGCAGTACATCAATTGTAAGTAAAAGGCGTTAATGAAAAAATTGGAATATATCGAACAGGTCCCAAAAGTACTGGTTTGGTGATGAAGAATTTTCCCACCATTTTCGCGAAAATAACCCGTTATTGGCATTAGCTCACCTTTTCAAGCCATATAAATGCGATCGTTGCCAGTTTCGAGATGAACCACGTCGCTCTGTAGCTTTGGGGTGCTTTACTTTGCGGCGTTTCAAAGATATGGTCGAAATGGAAATATACGATCATACAGTGTTGGCATTGCATTTCAACAAAAACAGTAACACATTTGATGGTGAGAATGTATGGTAACATTTCCAGCTCCCCTGTCTATACGATGTTTGTACTATTTTTCCTTGTTTTCAAGACCTCAGGTAGATACTGGTCGATGAGACGTTGCTATTAGAAATGGTTGAAAATAGCTATCATGGTTGTTTCCATCTTCGGTGTATGTGGAAAGGCGTAAGAAAAGGGTTTCATGTCCCACTCTATCATCGAGAATCTTCAGAAGTGAATTCTATTCATCCTACTACATTGTTGCAAACTAGATTGAGGTTGCGTAGCGTTCACACGGAACAATATACGGAAACATATTAAATCAAGCTGCCTGCCGATCACCGGGAGGTATACCTCTCAGCCAGTCACACTATGATGTTTAGAACGCCAAGTATCTATCGCGGTACAGAAAAATATTCCAATCCATGTGACAATCAACGAAATCAAAGTTGCTGATTACCATGTACCCCAAACGCTTCAAGTACAAATTTTCCATCACCTCTGGCATGTGTTCGTTCTCCAATTTATTCCTGGTAATAGTGGTTCAAAAGAGGCAGCTACTAGTGTGAACATCTACTGCATACCCGGACGTTGATCATAACTTAAGTCAATCAGATTGAGTAGGTACAAGTGAGAATGCATACTGCATGCTGAGACGTTGTTGATAGCCTAAGTCAATCGGGTGGAGCAGCTACTAGTGTGAACGTATACTGCATACCCAGACGTTCTTCGTAGCTTTAGTGAATGAGGTTAAAGCATCTACTAGTGTGAAGCAATACTGCAAACCTGGACGTTATTCATAGCTCAAGTGAATTAGGTCGAAATATCTCTAGTATAAACGCACACTGCATGCTAAGACGTTGTTGGAAGCCTGAGACAGTTGGGAAAATTAAGATACGCATAAACCATAAGCCTCGGGGTGATGTTGCGCATATCCTAGGCCCAGATGTCATTCACATCATACCACATTGAAGACCCATGGTCAGAGAATCGTGGAGCACAGGATGTGATAATTGGTGGGCCAAGTGTTGGATATCAACATAGTGGAACATCGCAAGACATACAGATATGCTTCTGATGTTGGCGACAATATCGAGCAACAGTAGTGAGAAGCAGAATTCTGATCGTCACGTCCACTGGATAAGTTGCGGCTGCAATAATACGAGGGAGTCAAAACAATGATCAACACACCACTTGTCTTTCACTTTCCGCGAAATTGTTTATTGGCCACATGTTCACTTATTTGCCCTCTGGTGCCTGTTTAACTTCTAGACAAACGCGTTTTACTGCATACATCCCAGGATTGTCTGAACACGCATTGTCGCCATGTCTTGGGGTGCAAGTCATCTCGGCTCATGAGGCCTCCGGGCTCACCAGAAGGTATAGCTATTTAACGTCATTTCTTATCTATCGTTTAGAATACATTTTCGTTTGCAAACAAGCACTTTAAATCACTATTCCGATCTAATCGACAACTATTTAGCTCGCAAGTACAGGAGGTTTTGTGGCGAAAACGGAATCCCCGTAACAGTGTGGGACGACTGTTGTTTACTTTCTCGCACGCAGACTGCCACTACCGTTAGGTTCCATTATCAGTAGTTATCAGTAGGTTTTTTTAATTTATTGCCCGCATATCTTCGTCCTTTAAGTCTCCACCTTAACGTTTCCCTAGGTTAATGAATTGTATAAGCAGAAAATATTGGAGACATGTCCGAGTGAGCCGGTTGCAGTATTTATATATTACAGCTTCCGTCTATCGCCAATGTAGAAACCTGGTTATTCGCCAAGTACCACTTTGGTTATACATGGAAACGGAAATCCTGCGAACCAACTGTTGTATCGTAAATCAGAACGCAAAACAATCGTAACGAGCGTAAGCAGCATGTATGCAATCTGACACAGACGTAACAAGTGACATTAAACCAGTGAACGAGTTAGAGTTAAACCAATCATAGTCGCGATGTATCACGCGAGTGTGTGAGTAGCCAATCAGATACGAGGTAAATGTAATGGATGTACAAACACATACAACATCGCTCCTTTTCGTTCAGCTTCGAATTAGGCGTGGATAAAACTGTCGACCGACTCCGGAGCCCGTCATGAGCGACGAGGATTTGGGGGGCTTCCAACGAGTTGCTCCGTACGTGAAGGTAAGGTGACGCCCTGGGTCAATCGTCCAGCAAATAACTGACGTTGGTTTACTTTCTTGTTATTATCCAACTCGTATGTACCGGGTCCGAGAGTACGCTTCATGAAGACAGGGGAGGCATGCTGAGACGTTGTTGACAGCCTAGGTCAATCGGGTGGAGCAGCTGTTGGTGTGAAAATATAATGAATGCTCATACGCTGTTCATATCTTAAGTCAATCAGGTTGAGAAGGTACTAGTGTTTACGTATACTGCATACCCAGACGTTCTTCATAGCTCAGGTGTATGAGGTTGAAGCATCTACTAGTGTGAACCAATACTGCAAACTCGGACGTTATTCATTGCTTAAGTGAATTAAGCTGAAGCGTCTACTACTGTGAACGCGTAGTACATTCTCAGACGTTGTTCATTGCTTAAGTGAATTAAGCTGAAGCGTCTACTACTGTGAACGCGTAGTACATTCTCAGACGTTGTTCATTGCTTAAGTGAATTAGGTCGAAGTATCCCTAGTATAAACGCACACTGCATGCTAAGACGTTGTTGAAAACCTAAGTCAATCGGGTCGAGTAGCTGTTAGTGGGAACACATACTGGCGTCTGAGACGTTCTTCACAGCTAAAGCGAATGAGGTTGGTGCATTTACTCGTGTGACCTTTCATTGCATACTGAGACGCACTTCATAGCTCAAGTGAATCAGGCTGCACTAGCCCCTAATGAGAACGTATGCTGTATTCTGAGACCTTGACAGTCTAAGCCAATCGAGTGGGGCAGCTATTAATGTGAACGCATACTCAGACCTTCATTATGGGCCATGTCGGTGGGACCAAGCTAGCGATTTCCTTCTCTGAATAGGTCAGAATCAACACTGTTCGATAGTGAATCCAAGTATATTGTAATATGTACAACTCTTATATGTGATATAAAGTGAAGTACAGTTTGACGAGTTGGTGTTGTTTATGTGTGTACACCCATTACATTCACCTCGAATCTGATTGGCTACTCAAACACCTGCGTGATACATCGCGACTATGATTGGTTTAACTCTAACTCGTTCACTAGTCAGATTGCATATATGCCGTTTACGCTCGTTACGATTGCATTGCTTGTCGATTTAAGATAAAACAAATGGCGTCGCGAGCAATGCTGACTTCAGTGTATGCACCTGCAACATTCTGGTTGGATCCAGCAATATTTCCAACTCCAGATTCGTGAATCATTTGGAAAACGACGTTTGCGGATTACCTGGATTTGCTCAATGTGTTAAATCTTCATTGGACCCGACAGAGTCAACTAAACTAAAACTTCTTTGCAATCATCTGGGTAATGAAGGGCAGAGACAATTTGACATTCATTCTCTGAGTCATAAAACCACCCTGGAGGATGATTTAAACACTACTGACAAAATACTAGACCCCGTTACTAAAGTATACGCATTCAGATTTGTTTTTTTCCGCATCGGTCAAAAACTGGAGAACCACTGGAAGGATTCAGTTCTCGACTTATAGGAGCCATCCGTCCGTGTGAGTATTCTAACATGCCTACTAAGAAACGTGTAGACTGCGTGCTCATACAAGAGCTTATCTTTGGAATACAAAATGAAAACATTTGTGAAGCTCTCTTGACTGAAGATGAGCCCGAATTATCTTGGAAGAAGGCCTGTGGAATGGCCCGTAGTGAAGAGCAAGTTCGATCGCCGTGTAAATTGTTCCCGAAGTCGCCACAGTAAGTATCAATGTTCAAAAATTCAAAGCCGTCAGCTACCTTTCAACCTCTTGGAGAAGGTTTCCGTTGTGGATCAACAGCATATCGAGCGACTAATTTGAAATGCCCAGCAAGAACTGCTAAATTTTCAAGTTGCCTCAATATCGGTCATTTTGCAAAAGTCTGCCGTACGCGCTCGGTAAATGCAACAAAAGGAGGTACTGCTACTGAGCCAGAAGAACTTCCCACCGTAGAATTCAGTGGTTCAGCGATTGTTACACGGGCTCCAGGCAGATGTCCAAGGGTCCCGGATCCAGTCGGTTTTTCTTGTTCACTGTAAAACGGGCGTCTGTTGGTCTGAAAAGCTTTCAGTGAAAACAAAGTGTAGCACCGCTCTTGGGAATTACAGTAAGTATCAAAAAACAAACCAGGATTACTTGCATAAAAGGATTTTTGGAAAGTGAGAGTCAAGTAATGCTTTAAAGCCATTGTTAGAAGCGCTACTGACGACCTCAGCAGGGAGACTGTTCCAGAAGTTAACAACTCTGTAGGAATAAACTGCTGTCTGAGAGAGGTCTGAGGACGAAGCTTGAAAAGCTTCATGTTATGTTCTCGCCAACCGTCTTCATTCGCTACGGTGAAAAACTGATCAACTAGGTCTACTCTAAAGAAGAAGTGTGTGAAAATGAAATCACCGCGTAGTCGTCGAAATTTAGGTTACTAGTTTGGTAGCCATGCGCTGGACAAGCTCAATGGCTAAGATGTCTATCTTCATGCCGGTGTAGACGACCTGATTAGCGTATTCGAGGAGTGACCTTATATAAACCCCGTAAAGCGTTTGGAACGCTTTCTTGTCTGTGCGTGGGAAAGTGCGCTTAATCAACAACAACAGGAAATGCCAAATTGTACGGCAAAATAACAACAAAGATTAAGCCATTCTAAGGGGTCACCACAATCATGACAATCGACCGCATGAATGCTGCTTATACGTGAGAAGATCTTGAACAGACACCAAAAAACTAAACGCGTCCGCTCATAACATATAACTCAAACACTTGATCCTCGTGTCGTTTCCACCTTTTATCGAGCACACCACATAACCTGCCACAATCGATTGCGGATACCTACTCCCTTGCCGTCACATTTGATTTTCTACGCTGATGGTTACGCTAATTAGCCTACCGGTTTTCGATAAACTTTTCAGCAGCGTTTAATGAACCTTTGGTCACATCAACGCCTGCCTCAACTGCGGCATGTGTGAATATTTCAGCGCCTGCTTCGTACCCATATCTCACTCTTTATCACGTATAACTATTTCCGGAATTCATATCATGCACCTTTATTTGGCCTCACAAAATAGGTACAAACATTCCAAACTAACTCTTGTCCCAAACCTTACAATTTTTTCCGGCATCTGTAGTGATCCATATGCTTTTAAACTGCTGGATCGTGTTTCAACTCCATTGGTTTGCAGTACCATCGACAATATGAACACTTCGGACGCTTCTTAATATCGTTCGACACTGCATGGAAATTGTTTATTTCCAAGGAGTACACTCTTCGGCTTCTACGGCCATTACGTATCGGGGCATTTTGCCCTTTACCCTGCAGAAGTTCTGTATGCTCCGCCGGTGATAGCAATGTAGTTCCAACGTGTTTGGTTAGACAACCAAACCGACTGTATGTCGCCAACGGCATGGCTCGGTGGTTCTGTGCACGCTTTAACGAAGCTTTAACATTAATGCATGTTATCAACGTTCTCTTTTAGATACTGTGCTTCCCAGTACCGGAGGAAATTGGACAAGCTATGGATTCGACTTCTGCAATCCATGTGCGCTCTGTTTTAAAAAAGCATCACTCTGATCCAAAAGTCTATTGTTCTTGTTTCTCAGCTTAATCTCTCTCACCTGAACCACACATGCCTCAGTCTGTCAACATGCTTTGAAACGACCAAGAGGTTTGCAGCTGGAATTAGTTGTGTCTCTCATCGTTACCGCAAGCTGAAAAATGGAATATATTGTGAGTGCCGAATCGTCCGCTGAGCAGATTTTTTGCACCTTATTAACACACACCACAACCTATTTCACGTTTAACATATCAACGTCGCAAATAGTAAAATCATCTATGTGTAGGTTCGGTTTCACGGAAGTACCGCTGAACTCCCGAGCACTATGTTGAACAATTCCTCTACCTTAGGTCCCTCGGAACAGCAGCGTTGATACCAACCTGATGCTCTCAATGGTTGTCCCTCAGAGCAATACGTGCGGCACAGATGTTCGTTGAATTTACGGTGCAGGGTGCGGTGACCTTTGCATTTAGTATGCCCCCACCACGTCTGCATGCCATTGGGTTTTCTGTTGCTTTGTGGCTCAGTGCAGGTAGGTAGACGGCATGCATGCCAGCCATGATTGACATGTTTACTGTTAAACCGACAACTTGAGAACAGCAGCGGCCATACACACAAGTACAAGAAGGGCGTCTAGTCTTGGTCGTTGTCTCAAGGGACCTGTTAACAAATCCTGGCTCAGAGCACGATGCGCTTCGAGTGATTACTTTGAATTCACAATCGCTAACTGTGCCATTATATATAGTTTGGTTTACATCTACCACTTAAGTTATTTTAGTACCACGTTCTCTTAACTCGGTCTTGAACTCCACTTTGATATTGAGTTTGGTTCAGTTTCATCTAATTCTGTTACGTGAGCGTACCCCGGTTCGGTGGCCACTGGTTATATCCAACTCCGGGGCATTACTGCTGAAGGCTGGTGCTGCAGCCGAAAGCTGCCAAGATTTAGCAGTGGGTCATACGTTTCTAGCCGGCGTACTGTATCTCAACTACGTTCAGCTGGATGACCAATTGGAAAACTTCATGACCGCTGGCCAACGGGATCCTTGTTGTGCGTTAAGAAACCATGAGTCAACCATGTCCTTATTGAAACTTCTATGGGCGGAATGGAAGAAGCTTCTACAACAGTACATGAAACCCGTGTGTCTCCAAGTCAAGGGGTGGACAAGGTTTAGTGCGCTCATGTTGGCAGCAATGGATCTCGCCGATATCTCTACACAGAACCGTGGAAACTGGCTGCGCACTGTGACTCCCGCAACAAACCGCAAAGGAGTTCATTTGTCGTTGATTTTAGCGACACTGACTTCCAGCAAAGGTAGTTAGTGGGGAACTTTTCGTTACGTGCGCATGCTGTGGAATTGTTTAACAGAAGTTCTGTGTTGACGTCAACTAGGAATTAGTTAGTTGTTTTGTTCCAGCATCCTTCCGAGTCAAGCAAAGTAGTTTACGAAGTAGAATTACTGGATGAAATTTTAGCGAAAGTTTCCGGGAATTAATACGGGGGATAACGTAGGAAGTTCCAAGGTACCGGACCCAGTCGGTTTATTTTATCCCACATCATTCGGTTGTCCGTTGATATGAAAGGTACTCGTTTAAAGTTGGATTCAACCCATCCCCTAAACGAGTACAAGAAGAAGTGGAGCGAAGTAAAGATACAAGTCTAACAGCCTCCCAAACAATTGAGAAACTAACAACCGAAAAGCATGCAAGGGAAGATATAGAATTCAAAAGTGGACAATAACTCTTATAAAAAGAGAGTTTTTAGGTAGGAAAGACTTAGTGACGAAGCCCCTAGAGCCGTCTGTCGTGATCTCGTCGGCCGTTACCGACCATAGCTCCGGAGAGTTTCTCTAAGGGAACTACACTGAGGGATATGTTTATAAATATTAAAACATCAGGGTCGTCAAAATTCAACTAGACTCAGATCCGAATTCAAATCCAAATTCGATCAGAGGTCAAGGATGACGACCATGTCATATGTGTCACTTCTCATATGAGAAGATTCTTGGATAATTTCTGCTTCAGTTGCAAACAGCGACTTATCCGCAATGCCGGAAATGATTCGGAGGAGCGTCACGCCTGACCTCATTGTCATACCACGAAATTTGTCATATGCAGCAAGTCTAGCTCCTCGGGTATTTTTCATATTAACAACCACAACCGTTCAAATTAGCAAGAAGTCGAAAACTTTCCTTTTGTCACTTTCACGCCTAGTATTACTCAGAAGTCAGGAACTGAAGTAGTGTTACATGAAACGTTTAGTCCGCAAATGGGGTTGCCCTTATATTCCGGGTGAGAAGAACGATCTATTCTGAGATTAGAAGGATAAGACAGTAACCCAATAATAATAATAATAATAATAATAATAATAATAATAAGTGATAAATTCTTCTACAAATATCAATATTCACCTGCACACAAAAGTGTTTACAGTTGGACTTATGCCTACAACCGGGTGGATGGATAAATTACATATTACCCTAAGAATTCACTTCAGGTCGTTGGTATTGATGCAACAGGTTCCGCAGCAATTATTCAAAATTCCTCAACTTCGGCAAAATCCGACGCCTTCACAACTTTTTTGGGCCACTTGATCTACATGTTCACGAAGTGAGAATAAGAACTCGCCAAATTTTGTTGTGCAGCCGACATTTTGAGAACAGCACGCAGTTGTTTTTCCCTTATCGTCCATCTATCAAGTCTGTTCACTGTCCAGTGGAAGAACCCGAGACGCCTTCTGCCATTCTATATAATTTAAACACTTCTCTTTTCCGACCTCGACACTGCAACGCAAATCGGACCCTGTAGCCTGTGCTTCCTAGTATCATCATCCAACGAGCTATCATGAGCTGAACTCCGTCCACGTGTTATGCGTCTTTTTTGGGTAAATTATCTGTGCTTGTACACAGAAATCCAGCTGCTGGCTTGCGGAAACACGGTACGGTGTTATATACAACTCATCGTTCTCACAAAGTTCACAGCTTTAAGTGCAAACGACGCTCTTCCAGTTTTTATTTCAGTCGAAACAGTGGCCGGAAGGCGGGAAACAGCAGTCAACTCGAGTCTTTCATATATCTAAAATTTCCTGGTCTCATTTTTTTCAACAACCCTGTGCTGGTTCCCACTTTTCTTAGAAGATGGTGGCCTATATTTTTAGTGTTCATTTGAAAATTTAAATTTGGTGATCGCTCTTTTGTTTAGTTGAGGTCTTCCTGGAGCTGGCATACATTCGAAAACTTTTGACCTGCATGATATCACCCCCAAATAAAAAGCAGTCTGGTCATTATTTCATAGATTCATCATTTACGTAAACAGTTAAAGTCAGCCGGCATAGTATTGTGTCTCATGGAGTTTTACAGAGTTGAGGGTCAAAACAGGACATAACCTGGTGGATGCGTACTTGCGCGATCTTAGCTGCTGGGAAGTTTCCAGACCTCTCACAAACATCTATCGCTATATCCTAAGCTATCTGTTCAGCCACCAGAGGTTAGTCAATAACAAGGTAGGAATTTTCTCAAAGTTTAAATGGTTAACGTACACTTAATCCGTATTGCTTAGAATGCTGGTGATTATTCATAACAAGCGAGTGTTCATCGGGCACAGCTTACTCTTCAAAGTTCATCGTGTGAGGGTTTGAGCAATCAGCGTTTGATAAGCTAGTATCACGCTCGTTTTCCAACTATCCTGTTCGGTAACTTACAGACGTGTTCCCGATTCCTTTTTATGCAACGGGTTGACCACAGCATTCGTCAAGTCATTTGGGACCACTCGTTGATCCAACTGTTCGTTGGATAATGCCATGAATGGCACTGCTTGTGTCATTGTTACCATTTTCAGCATTGTTGATTTAGTCCACCCTGACCTGCGATCCAGTCGATCCGATGTAATGTGATTAAACTTCTGGTACCTTTTCCTATAACGTCAACTTTCTACACACTCGGCTGTTTTCTGTAATGTATTATGGGTTCCGAAATCCATTCATCCTTTTTGAACACAGAAAGAACTGAACCTTGTAGGTATTTGGAATATCTCACGCCTCCTCCATTATCGCTGCTCCAAGGGTATAAGCCTTCCATAACATCACTCTAAACCTGACCTGCAGGTACACACAACTTCAGAGGCGTCAAGGATTGATGGGAATAATTTTGAATAAATTAATATAACACTACTCACAGGCTGTAGAGACACTCTTGGTTTGCCAAGTATTCAAACTATCTTGCTATTTATTTTGACCGTTGACACTATTGATATTGTTTGATTGTATGTCTGCATTTTCTCGTTTGTTCGACCGCCCAAGGTCATAATTAGCATTTGCAATTTCCGGTCGCCAGCTACTGGTTTGTCGCAGCCTGGCTTCTGTAGTGCTTTGCTTACAGCTTGCCTTCCCGGTCTACTTGCAATATACGTCGCTGTACACTACTCACGCATGCTAGTTGCAGAACGTGATTTCTTCAACTTTCGCCGTTTGGAAAAATATTTTGAAGCAAACCCCGGCTTTGGTAGCGTGATATCTGCTGCAAAAATTGAAATCGACGAATTCTGCGTCATGGGTTGATATATGTTGTTTAAATTGACCATTAATTGAAAACTGCGTTATCGCACATCTTTTTCAAAATTCGGTATGGTTGCTGATCCTGTGGTGAGTTACATGTGACGGTGATGCTGGAGTAATGTTCAATTTATTATATGATTATTTCCCTTCATTCATCGTCTTATTGTTTTGTTTATATTCTAAATTGTAGGAAATGGAGTATATTGCGACTTTCAAGGTGATGTTTGAGAATCGTGAATTTCGCACATTCTCGCAGTTCCAGGAGTGTCTTCAGAAGTGTATGGATGAAGTGGGTGTTATTTACGTGCGTGGGACAAGCCGTAGGTCGAAAACTGCTTTGCAGTACGATAAGGTAAGGTTTCGTTTTGTCCTGAAAACGTTACAGATTTTTTATCGTTGTATGAAATATGAAAGGCGTAGGAGTGCACGCAGGGGCATGCGACGTGTTCAGTGGGTTAACTGCTGTTATTTTTAACGAATCAGTTCTCGCGACACCTGTTGCAGATCAAGATTTAATGTGATCTGACG
>JTDE01002814.1:45192-69953 GCA_014338405.1 Paragonimus skrjabini miyazakii | reverse complement strand
GTCCGCCATTGACTACGACACATCGCCATCTCGAATAGCGTCTCTAACCAGCGGTTTGAGTGATCACGAGGACCCCATCCAGGCTGACGAGATAGTGCTACCCAAGTATGTGAAACTGTCCACAGTCTCAAGCGGATTACCTGCAATGAAGAAGATAGGAGTTGAAGTGCCCCAGTCTTGAAGCAACACTTTGCACTTTGAAGGTGCAAAACGCATTCCATACAAACCAGCCCGGTCGCTCAACCTGTCCAGCATGGTTTGCTGCTGGTCAAGCTGTCATAGGTACAGTTCTTAGTACGACGGCCACGGACGCATTCGTAGATTGGATTCCTGTTGACAGCAAACTTTGTGCCTTCCGCTTCGCAGGTTCTTTTAAGGCCTGCTCTAAAAGCGAAACCTTCAGAAATCTTTTCATTGCCTTCTTATGCTCCTATTGACTGTAGTGACGCCGTCTTCAAGGACGCCTTTTATTCGGATGTGGCCAATCCCTTCCGGTCGACACATGGCTGTGATATAGTCGGCGTGGCCGGAAATATGAACGCTCAGGTCGGCTGCCTTGGTGAGGCCGAGTTTCTTTTAGGTGGCAATTTTTAAATAGCATCAGATCGCTCAGATAGTGCCGGACGATTGTTGTAGCTGTGCGCTGAGCATAAACCATTTCTAGCCAGCACTAGTTTTCGACATCGTGCACGTCAGTTTTGCACTCTGTGTCCACCTTTTCCGAATCAGGTCTGGTCTCAGGTAGACCACATAGCTGTCGTTCTTATTGGAGCACATACTTGGATTTGGACCATGCGTTGATACGTTGTCGTTTCGTTCTTACTTTTGTTGGACAACGAGTCGTTGAGAAACTGGCTGTGGCTTCAGTAATGTGTGGGTACCAAACCAACTTAGATAGCTGCCTGAGTAGTTTTCACTTCGAAGATCCTGAGAGCTTATGGACCGAGATCTCACAGGCTATTTGTGAAGCAGGTACTATAGCATGTGGCACGGGGGTACATGGGCTAAACAAATACTGGATTTCAGAGAAATCCCTGGGGTTTTTAGAAACCAGTCGGTAGGTTCCGCCTGGTAGTTCACTTAATAAGTCTAGAAAAGATATCCGTAGGAAACTGGAACGTACCTTGAAGGCTGATCGCGAGGCTTGGTTAGTGGAAAACGCCAAGGAAATGTAGACCGGCAGACTCTTTAAGCTGATCCCTGCCAATGGTCCCAGGCGACCTTTTAACAGTGAAGCTATCAGCGAGGCAGATGACACACTCATCTATAACATGTCCAGAAGGTTAGAGCAGTGGGCGGAACTCTTCAGTGGTCAGTTTAGCTGGCCTCCCGCTTCTACCATATTGCTGTCACAAACTTGTGATGTAGCACCCTAGTCGGTGGATTTGGAACCACCGACTGAGACTGAGGTCCGCAATTGCATTTCGGCTCTTGAGTGTAATAGGATTGCTGGAGGTAGAGAGGCATTAGTAGTGGCTTTCACGCATTTGCTCCAAGTTGTGTGGACGACGGAGACCATACCTCTGCGCTTGGATCAATCAATAATGGCCCCCATATTCAAGAAAGGTATCAGGGCTCTTGCGAAAATCACACGGGAATTAGTTTGACCCTAGTGATTACTAGGGTTCTGGCATCACTTATACTTCGTCGATTCACTGCAGCTTGGAAGGCAAATATTAAGGAAGAATAGGCAGGGTTTCGTCCTGGCCGTGGATGTATAGATCATATCTTTACCCCTTGCCAACTTTAGAAGCAGCGTCCTGTATACTGCCGGCCAACAACTGCCGTATTCCTCGACTATAAGGGTGCGTTCGATTCGGTGAATCGATCTACAGTTTTAGAGTCGCTTAAACGCAGGGGTGTACCGACCAAGTATGTGAACGTACTGTCGGCGCTTTACTCCCATACGTCGGCTCGGGTCAGGGTTTACGGTGAGCCGTCTGACAGTTTCAGCACCAGGAGCGGCGTACGTCGACACTGTCCCCTTTCATCATTTTTGTTCAACTTCGTCATATACGAAATGATGGAGGATTGTCTGCGGTACTCACAAGATGCCGGCGTAAACCTCCTGCCTGGTGGAAGGCTGACTGATCTTGATTATGCTGACGACAAGGTGTTTGCCACTTTCCGAGCAGCACAAACAACACTAGAGACTATTTCGCGTCCTGCTAAATACTTCGGAATGCGCTTTGCAGCCTCAAAGTACAAAGTTTTTCTACAAAATTGTTGTGATCACGTAGACTTAGCGTTAGATAATGAAGTCATGGAGGTCGTTGAGCGATTTGCTTAATTGCAAAGCTGCATCAGTAGCGGCGACGGAGGTGTTGGAAATGTAATAGAATCGCATATCTTTAAGTCTAGATTGGTGTTCGCTAATTTGGAGCACCTATTGTGACAGAGTTATCTCTCTGATGCTCAAAGGTCGCGTATGTGAGGCAACAGTAAGGGCTGTATTACTTTACGGTAGCGAAACTTGGCCGCTCAGGGTGTAAGACGTGAACCGTCTTCAGGTATTTGACCACCGATGTTTGCGTTCGATTGCTTTTGTCGGGTGGCCACAACGAGTATGCAATGAGAATGCTAGGAAGCAGGTATTTGCTAATGATTGTTGAACGGGTTCTTTCGTTCAATCTTTACTTTTGCACAAACTTAGATAGCTGGGTCATGTGCTAAGGACGTCAGCTAGTCATCTGCCACACCGAACCCTGCTTGCCGACGCTGCGGTCGATTGGCGCAAGGTGGACAGATGATGACCTGGCGTAAACAAATGAAATCGTTCACGAAGGGGTTGGTCACTGTAGATCGAGTTCATCTCCCTGGCTGTGGCCCTCGCGACTCGCAGAGTCGGTGGTGTGAGACCTTAGGTGACACAATGACTAATCGAGCTCAGTGGCATGAATGTTGTCGTTGTTCGACCAAGTTGTCTGTGAAATGAGTGTACTTAATGACACGGTGTAGTGAAAGCCGTAAGGTAGCTTTCTTGTTGACGACGCCTTACTTTCACTTAGAGTTCGGTCGTTTATTTGCAAGGTGCAGACACCTTGACGCTGAATGTTTGAATATAAATGTAGTTATTTTTATTCATTAGGTACCTCTTTCCTCCCTGCTTTTTCTCTTTTTCATGGTTGTGTGGCAGTTAAGCTGTCTGTGACGATGATTACGACGTTTTTCTGGAAACTCGGTAGGCTGATATGAAAATATCACCGGTTGCTAGACTGGACCATTGTCAATGCTGGTGAACCGTTACCTGATTTCGGGCTCATGGTTGCGGGATCGAACGGTTGGGTCCCACGAATTATAAGATATGAAAAGGGTATGGGCAGAATAGAGGCGGATACATTGAGAAACAAAGAGGTTGCTCATTCTTCATTAATTCACACATGCGAAAATGTATCACACAACAACAACAACAACATAATGGATGCCGAAAAGAACATACCCGTATGCCCTGTCATCTGATTCGTTAAGCTTTTCGTGCTGACTCCGTGAACACTGCCAGTCAACGTTTACCAAGTCCACACTTGAAGTCGATCGCCATAATGCTTGATACCACTTTCAATGTTGGCTCACTTAATGCATTTACCACTCTACACGAAAAAAATTGAGTTCGAGCTTCTGTCCTGACTCGAGGTTTAATGTCTGCTTGTCAGTCAGTGGGTACAGCGACAGTTCCTTGATGCAGTGCTCTAGGTGACATCTTACGTACGGCTTGAATAGGGTTAATATAATCATAATGTATGAAAGTCACTGTCGCCCTCTCCACGGACGTTTGTAAGTTTACATCATCGACAACTCTGGAACGCAGCAAATCACCTAGTCAGCTATGTTGTCACGAGCTATTAGTTATTTTGACTAGAGGAAGAGTGGAAGGAGTAGTCGACGTACCTGTTTTATTTACGAAGATATACTTTATTCTCATTAGCAGCTTACGTCCCGTTATCTATCCGAAAAAATTATTTTGGTTTGCGTCGACAACTGTAAGGCTAAAACGTGGCTGTTCTCCTTTAGGTTTCTTCCGCCATCGATTTCTACGAACACTTCTTATTCCGCTGTTTTAGATAAGCTCCGGCGCCTTGAAGACTGTCTCCCTGGTCCAGATGACCTTCTTCCAAAACCCTTTCGTATGGTGGCTAAACGGATTGCGGAACCCCTTAGCTCATGGTTCACGCAGTCCACTTCCAAAAGAACAATATACTAGTTGGAATTTAGCAAACCTTTGCCCCTGTCTTCAACGGAGGTAGACGGAGCTTTCGTAATAATTATCGTCCTTGATCTCCAGTGCCTCCTAAGTATCAAACGTACTAGCGTATAGCTCGCTTCATAGTTTTCTGCCTTCTCGTAACTTCTGCCAAACACAGCAAAACATTTGCAACAAACGATCGTGAACCAGGTATCTGCTAGCCACTGACAGGTGGACGATGGCAGTTGATCAAGGCATCATGGCATGTGTTGTATATGTGGATTTCACAAAAACGTTCGACCGCGTAAACTACGTTGTTCCGCCTGCCAAACTACACTGTTATTTAATACTATGTAACATCTTCCGATTGGCGATGTAGACTGTGCATGTGTTCTGCATCTTTTAATTACAAAACCCAAAGCAGTGTTCTCTAAATGTCTACTTCTGGTTCGTTCTCATTCCTCTGTATCATATATAATTTTAATTCGCTGTTGTCTCATTCATTGTCTTTTACTGATGATGTAAAGATGTGGTTTGTTGTAAGCACGTAGGTTGACTCGGTCCTTCTACAGAATGACCTTAATAGTTTGTATGATCTGTCCCTTGTAAATGAGCTTGCTTTTAATACTAGAATGTGTAGAGTTATGCACATTCACTGCTCGACATATACCCCTCATTATATTGAAGTTATATCTCTTCAGACAGTCCTGGACAAGACGGATCTCGGCATGTTGCCTCTCGTGTCCTTTCGAGGTCAACTAGCGTTGCGGCGAATGCAAAAGGTGGCTAGTGAAGCTTTACTGCTATTGAGGTGAATTTTTCGTCAGTTTGATCCTCATCGCTTTGAGCTGATGTACACTACTTTTGTAGATTGAAACTGTGATCTGACCACCTTTTCTTTAAAACATTAAGTCGTTTCATGGAAGAGTACTGGTACATGCCACCAAGGCCCTTCGGTTCCTTCAAACTAAGCCCTGTGATTTTAGACTATTGGCTTCTCATTTATACTTATTAGCGTTTTAAACATTGAGCGCGTCTTCCCAAGAAACGTCATTAGAGTTCCACCTATATCGAAGTGACCTCATCCTTGTTTTTTCAAACGTCACATCAATCTACCGCTTAGGTAGTTCCACTTTCAACATAGCTCGTAATAATCCTTACTTTCACTGTAAACAGCAATACATCAGTGGTTCCCACTGGTGCTTAACTGCCACACAACCACGAAGAAGAAAAAGCCTGTACAGGAAGAGGGAGAAAAGAAATGGAGGGGAACGGACACAACTACTGAAAGTAGTTACGTCTGTATTCAACTATTCAACATCAAGGTGCTTACACCTTGCAAACAAACAACCAGGCTGTAAGTGAAAGTAAGGCGCCATCAGCAAAACAGCTTCCTTAAGGCTTCCACTGCCTCGCGTCATTAAGTGCACTCGCTTCACGGACAACTCAGTCGAATAACAGTAACATGCATATCACTGAGCCCGATTAGCCACTGTGTCACCTAACGTCTCCAGCCACTAACTTTGTGAGTTGCGAGGTATGAATGTATCAGAACCATGCGTCGACCAAAGGAGAACGGCTAGATCCGAGTAAAAGACGTCCTTTACACCGATGTTATTACAGTCAATTAGAGCATAATCAGACGCAATGCAAAGATTTCTGAAAGTTTTGCGTCTAGAGATGGTTGCTGAGAGGCAACCACCTTAAAGTAATGGTCAAGCGTAACCGATCAGAGTCTCCTCGAGTTTACAATGCCTGGAATGCTCTTTCAGAATGTGATATTTCCGCCGGTTTTGTTTCTGTTTTCAAGTTTGTCTTGATAATTGCGTGTTTCCTCAGTCCACATACTGTGCTTGCTTTTCGTGTTTTAGGTATGGCTTCCGCCTTGCAATTATACTGTTGGATATACAGAATCCTCAAAGTGTCTGCTTACTACTTCCTTCACCGAGCCACTGAATAATTGATCCGATTGGTTGGAAACCGTGCACAGTACGATACACGTATCCTGAAATATTGGATAATTTATTTGAATAGGACAATTGTGCGACCTCCCAAACAATGGTCAAGTGGCTCTGTTGCCAGTGGTTTTAAAATTATGGAGGCCTGATTGACAATGCCACGTTTGACCCGCTAGTGCGCATGTCTTAACACGGCATTCGTGAAACTTCATCACTACGAACAAATCCTACGATTGCAATGAACTGGTTGATGACTGCTCTGGAAGCTACCCTACATATCATCTTCGTTTTTCCGGAATTCTCTGACCCATTCCATCTTGTCGTCGAAAAACGTAAATTAGAACATTTCGCGAAACAAACTCCGTGCGCTAGACTTCGATAATGCTGTACTTGAATACTTTGAGGTCTATTTGCGGTACCTTTCTCTACAGATCCACGTTAATGGAGTATTTTTGCTTAGATTGTCGGTTTCCTGCGGATTCCTTCAGGGGTCCATTCTATGACAATAACTGTTTGGTGGTTCAATGATTGATACGCTGATTTAGCTCTGGGACCCAGTGTTCTCCGGTTAGGTTCAGTTTTTATTCAGTGGCAGGCAGACGCCGGTTTTTCTGAAAAGGAAGTAAGAAACTAACTGAGATTGAACTTTTATTTAGGATCACGCTACCATCAATAGAACGGTAAAGTTAATATGAGAGAGGTCTCAATGGGTCGGTGGATTTTTAGCGGGAGTATGAAGCGGTAGCTTTTGAGAGTTTCTTACTTCGATGCGAACAATCACAGAGGAGATTGCAATAAAGCTGGAGTGTAAAAGGAGTAGATGCGATATATAAGCTAAAACAGAAAATGATGATCAACGCACTAATTTCAGCAATTGCATGCTACGAAAACCACTGCTGTCGTTAATCTGTAGTAATAGTTCATCGTGTAGAATTCCCAGTCACTCTTCGTGTGAATGACCTAAAATTCTGGAACTTCAATGATCTGAGCACGGTCCAATGTGACCTGAATACTTTTACAAAATGGTAGGAGTAGTGTGTCTTCCCATCAGCACACATGTCTCTCGGTGACGATTCTGAAAATGTCTTCTCAGCACACGATACACAAAATGCTGAGTCCTGTTATAGTGTTCAACTTGTTTTTATCTCAAAAAGTCAGTTGTAATGAATTATGCTGTACTGGGCGTGACAAAATGGATGCATTCTCCTAAGGGTACGAAATTTCTTCAGAGGTTCTGTGGGATTATTGCCCGATCATTGCTACATTGACTGCATTGTGCCAGTAAGTGATGTTGGTTTGGTCATCATCGTTATCATAATCAAAGAAAACAATACGTCAGCGATTCTCGCTGGCGCCTAACCGCCGTACAACCATAAAAAAGAAGGCATGCTTTAGCCAAGAAGGAGAAGTTGAAAAGAAGAAGGGACCTAACCAATAAAAATGATCACGTCTATATTCAAATGCTCAACACCAAATTGCCTTCAACTTCTAAACGAACAACCGAGCCATTAATGAAAACAACGTGTCATTAATGAAAACAACGCGTCGTTAAGTGCACTCGCTTCACAGATACCTTGGCCAAATAACGATAACACATTCTATTGAGTTCAGTTAACCGCCAGTTCACCCGTACTCTCTGGCTACCAGCTGTGTGAGTCGCGATGGATCAGCCCAGGAAACAAACCTGACCAACAGTGGACAGCACCCTGGTGACCGACTACATTTCTCTACACCAGGTCAACATCTGTTCACTTCGCACCTTGCGCCATTCAGTCACCACTTCAGCATAAAATGTTCGGTGTGGCAGGCGATTAGCTGGTGTTTTTAGTGCATGATTTAATCACATAAGGACTATATAAACAACTTGATTCGAAAACACCGCTAAATACCCGCTCCCCAAACTGTTCGTTACTTGCCTGTTGGTGCTACTCTGTGCGATCGATCGAACTCAGTCATTGATTATCAAATACCTGAAGACAGTTTGTGCCTTCTACTTCGAGCTGCCAAGTTTCCCAACTGCAAATGATCACGGACCTCACATTAGTCTTATATATACGATCCTTAATCTTTAGAGGGATGCCTCTCTTTCACGAGAGGTGTTCTAGACTAGCGAATATCGCCATCAACTTGAAGATGTCAGGTTGTATGTTATTATGAGTATCTCTGCGGGCGGTGGCGCAACACAAGATGGCTAACAACATCCATAACTTCATTATTCAACACTAAATATAAGCGATCACAAGACTATTGTTGAAGCACTTATACAGTTCATTAGTGTGTTGCAGCATGTGCAATGATCTACGACAAAACGTATGATAGATGTGGCGTTCATTGTTAACTTCTTTATCCTTACACATTGGATAGTTAGGAACCTCGCGGAGACCTTAATCCTACTTTGTTCGCTTATCTGAAAGATGGATACAGAAGCTTTTCACTATTGCAGATTAAACTTTTCTACATGGTTACAGTGGAATGTTTGTATAAAATAAGATTAAGTCAGTCGAAATGCTGTTGTCACAGTGTGGTAGCCCATTTGAGCAGCCTATTATCAATCATAGTTAATGTTTAATCTAGGGTACAATTTAAGATATCTTTGGACTTTTATCTGCCTATTGGAAGTAAATGGTGAACGATATGGTTCCTTTCCGCTTTCTCCTCCTCCCAATTCAGCCCTACATTTATGACGAGCTACACCACACCAGTTTTCCCATGATAACTTTTCAATAAAACTTACGGGGGAATTGTGCCCTCAACTTCTCATTCGGATATCAACCACTGAAATGATAACGGTTGTTGCTGACACTTAGGTGGTCTTAGTTTGTGAGCACAGTGAATCGTATTTAGTGTGTAAAGTCGCTCTAAAATATGTACGCTTCTAGTTTACGGGTATCACTTAGAGAAGAGTCCTTAAATAGTTAGGTAAAATGGTAAAATTGTCTAAGTCACTCATGACATTTTGTTGTATTCAAGTACACTTCACTTCCGTAATAATGCCGTTTTTTGAAATCGCTAACCAAATTTTTTATTTTTGGTCGTTTTATAAAGTATTTAACATGTGTAATGTAACTATTCACTTTTAGCCATCTCGAAAAAGTCACATACCCAATTGATAGACCTACTGAATTATCAATGCACTCTTCTGTAGACTGTTATTTATGCTCAGATAAGCAACATTGCTCACGCTGGAGTTTACAACTGTGAGAAGCTATAAGCTACCACCTGCGTTCAATATCTCTTCTTTCCTATCATCGTCTGAATCCCTCCCCAAATTGCTTGTGATCCAGTTATCAGCGCTGTAATATACCCACTGCCATACGGATTCGCAACGGACTCAGTAGAAAGAACCATTGGTTCTATACCCGCCCGTCATACTTAGGCTATCTTAGTGGTTTTGGAAAGAATTTTCTGGGACAAAATTGCGCATCATGTTGCTGAGTAAGTGTCACTAACAGATCAGTAAAAGAAACTTGGTTGCGGGACCTACGCTCCTTAGATTAAGTCACTCAACTGGACATAGAAATGTATGTTGTAACATTCGAATTGGACTTGAGGAAGGCTTTGGTTTGAGTAAATCATTGAAATTGTTAGAACTGAAGACCTCTGCCGTTTCACCCGAAGTCTTGGTGTAGGTAGAAGCGTCCTTACAGAACAGAGTTTTATGTACCGGTACAGAGTTTTAAGCCGCATGCTGTACAAGCCAGTCCAGGATCTCGTGCTGTTCTTCGCATGCATTGGCAAATTTGGGAAGGCTCAGCATCCCCCATAACACTTGAAGCTCATAGGACGCCCAATTACATTTTCGTCGCAGCGGGGTCTCCGTGGGGTTAGTCAATGCATTGTCGATTTGAAATCTCTGCTGGGCATTGTGAAGTCAAGACAGTTCATAGGAACTGGAACCGATGGCTCGCTGAGGTAGAGGAGAGGTTCAGAGCAACGTACGGGCATGCGGAGGACTACTTTCAACACTTTGCATGTCTCAAGGCTGGATACCTAAACCAGTCGGATAAAATTCGTCTGTTTTTTTAACACTCAGCTAGCGTTTAATGACCTGCAAGCAGTCACTAAGACATATTGTAGCGTCGCCCTCTGGGATTAAAATGGGCATTAAAAACCGTGCAAAATTACAAGTATGGACACTTCCAAAGCTAGTCTTGTTGGTCATCCTCCTCTTCCTTGTCATTGTCACCACCCTTATCATCAAAAACATGTATATATCAGTGGTTTACAGCCATGCCTAATTGTTTTACTTCCGTGGTACAAAGAGCGCTCCATACCTAAATAATAAACACTTCAATACGACCCTCAAAAACGCGTTTAACGACCTCATAAGGACCGTTGTTCCAGCGGTTGATAAAAAGAACTGTTATCTATGAATAATCCGTTGAGTAAGTTTGTGAGCTGCTTACCTTGGCTACTAAGATAAGGAACTATTATACGAGATATTTGCTGGAGGAGGCGTGTAAGAATTAAATCGTCTTAGGGTCGTTGGAATCCAAATGAAAAAAGATCATGATCATCAAGTCGAAATTCACCGAAGATATATCTTATGCCTTTGACTGATTTGGCAAACGAGCGCCGAGGACATTAAGTCGTCAGTTTGCCTTGTTTTAGCCCAATATAAGTTAACATACTCAAGCAGAGGTTTTACATAAACTCCATGAGGTGTTCGAAACGCTTTTTGTCTATGTTAACTCCCTTTTCGCAGCCATTTCGCAATACTAGTTGAAAGATGTTAAGCACTAGTCAACTACCTAAATCTACGCAGCGATTTTCACAATGTTCACTGTTTTCCACACAGCGTGATCCACCATTTGAAGGAAATGACTATGAATATCGCTTGTGAATTTATATAAATTTCCAGTCCAGCAACCACTGGAATTTCGTCTCTCAAATATCCTCCTCGCTAAGCGTCAAACGCTGGTCGGATATTCGGGTTTCAGTTTACCACCATAAAATTCGTTTTATTCAGTGTTATTTCTAGTGTACAAATAATATCTTGTAGTCAACAAAGGATTTATTATTATTACAGAAGTAACATTGAAAAACCGCGTTGGGAGTTCATAATGCTAATACCTATTTACGAACACCTTCATCTTTTTGTTCTGAAACAGCTTCCTGAGTTACTGCCAAATGTGACGGTTTTTTAAATCAAAATGACCATATTTTAGAAGAGATTCATTTGCGAAAAATCTCGACTTCGGCTGGATTCGAACCAGCGACAGAAACACCATGCCCAAACGCGGCAAATGCTCTACCAGCTGAGCTACGAAACCACGCCGGAAGCTCAGAAATTTCACATTTGGACCTAGTTATCCACTTAACCAACTGTATCATATGGAATCCACCAAATGATCCAACAGATTGACTGCCCAAGCAGGATTTCTCGATCAGTTCACGCTGAAATCCATCAACGTCACCGATGAGCATTTACACTGAATTGCTGGACACGTTTTTTCTGTCGCTGGTTCGAATCTGGCCGAAGTCCATATTTTTCGTAAATGGATCTCTTCTAAATTATAAAATCTACCAAACTACTTATCAGTAAAAATGACAATAATCAGAAGAGGAAATTATGGAGAATATTAACCACCACAGGCTATGCTAAAAAAAAAAACAAGTTCCATTCATTCACCTTTACAATTATTTTGCTTTTTGCTGGGGTTTATTAAGCCCGGACGAGTTACGAAATTGCCTGTCAGCAAGAACCTGCCCCCTAGGAGTGATCATTACGATAACTCCACTTAAATAAATGTTATTCAGGGAAAACGTTGTTCTAGGCTATCTAGCAAAGCTACATATGCATGCAGATTTCGAAATATTTTGGCTCGGATTCAATTACTGGTTATACTTGACTCATTCTAAGCTTGTATATTCTCTTGATATGGTTAAGTATTTCTCCGTTTGATGCTCTATTACTTTTTGTTTGCAAGGGCTGACATATGTCAGCGTGCCTTAATTGTTGTCATGCAAACTGTTCTTTAGAATCTGAATAAATAAGACATTCTTAATGTTGTTTGTTGTGTTATATTCTAATACGATATTTAGAACAGCACTTGAAGACGTACTTCTAAACGTAGTTTATCATTAAATCATCTATCACGAGGCTAGTCCCTTGCTTTTTGGTTCGCACGTCCAAAGTTTTCCCCGGCCTCATGCTAACGTGATTCAAAGTTGTAATGAGAAAACAGCGAGTCTGCAAACAAACTTTATCTATTGTTTTACTCATCGTACACAGGCTGACTTCAGTACAACAAGTAAAGGCACCAGCGAGTTGAACTTTTAGCACAACCGCACGACAGTTACCAAAGAGGACGAGTGTCAACTCCAGTCGACCTTCAAAATTTAAACAAACGTCAGACTGGTTGAGCGGCGTGGAAGTTAAGCATCAGTGTGAACCATTGATGTATTGCTATCTATGGTGATGACGGTTGAGTAGCGTTCCCAACGGCAATCGCTAAAACTTGAAACACTGAGTTCCCTTTAACCACTTCATCAGAACAGAAAGAAGACATATATTGCGATATGTAGGCATGTCTAGTTCCTGTTTGTCCTTATCTATATGATGTATATAATTAGTATATTTTACATTTGCGACTGATGAAAGTAAATAAAATGTTAACATATCGCCATATATGTTTTCTTTCTGTTCTGATGAAATGGCTAAAACATTATTATTTTAGTGAATGTAGCCTACAGTATTGAAGGTGACGCGGATTCATTATACAGACTCGAGTAAAGCTTTGATACCCATGCCAACACACCAACTTTGATGTTAATGGTTTGTAGTAAATTTACATTCACAAGGTAATGTGAACATGTACAATGAAACTACTAAGGCAACCTTCACGTTGTAGAGAGTTTAAGATTTTAGGGACTTTAAAAGTGACTTCACTGCACACCGGTCATTGCTGTGGTATTAATGTTACATTATTTTTGTTTCCAGACAAAAATTTCATTTGACTACGAACATACGAAAGTATGTTGATTCAGCCACGATTCCTAGTGGTTGCCGCCCTCATATCTGGTGAGTACTTAGTTTTCCCTATTTTTAGACTAGGTCCTCGATCAATCATGTTTATTTGTCGTATGCTTTTCACAAGAAGTGATTTATCTTCTTCTGAATCTCTTACTTAAACAATGAACCTTACCCTCTGTGACGTCATGCACATCATGATTACATGTTGGGCTAAACGAAACTGTATGCGTATTGCATCGTCAATTGGTCCAGTACAATTCTGCTCATTTGTTGCCTTGTCTTTTTGGTTTTTGAGCTAATACTGCCGCAAGAAGTGGATAATTTTTGTCCTCCGTGTTGGGGAGACTTCCGTATAGAGTGATTAGATTGGATGAGAGCTAACCGGGTCCAGCATGATTTGTTCGAGTTATATGTGTGCTTAAATTAATCAATTAGTGCTTTTCAACTCTTCATTTCGTCCATAACTCATTATATTAGCGCTGTCATAGTAAACCTGAATTTTTTTTGACCACCCTCTGTTTCTTGTAGTGTGCTACCTAAAATTCCCGTGTAGGGTAATGAAGGATGTCAATTGGTTTACTTTCTAAAACAGCGTAGAAAATGTGGTGTTTTTTTTCGTGGAACTCAGGCTCATCGGATCAGTTTTAGAAAATGGAATTTGGGACAGTAGTCAACGCACCGACTGCCGTTGACATGAACGTGTATGTGTTTAACATGCTAGGAACCACCTACACTGACCAACGTACCACAAAAATTGCGAAGAAAAAATGTATTGTTGTGCATGGTACAAAGAAGCAAAATGGGGGAAGAAGAGAAAAAGACATTATATTGTTGCATGTAAATTGATAAACCTAGGGTACATGCAGTTAGTTGCATGCTAACCGCAGGCGTAGTGCTAATCAGCAGTGAGCTTTGTGTCATCTACATAGCAGCCCTCTATTTTGGCTGATTCTCGACAACAAATCTTTTGCATTATTTTCATACTGTTAACAAACGCTATCGCCAAATGTTTTCCGCAAGGTGTAGCCTAACAGATGTAAGGAGTTATGCCCTATTCCTCACACTTCATCTTTGAGACAATTTTATTTCGTTCTTGCGTTCGTACGATAGTTAAGTATTATTCCTAACCACTAATGTATTCACCATAATTAACTGTATTTTATCGGTATTTAACATTGTTACATAGCTGTCATATAACCATGGAAAAACTCTAATTTGAATGTCGAAGATAGAGAGCGACACAGCTCCTTGTGTCTAAACTCAAACGACTAGCATTAGGGTGTTGAAGTATTATTGAGGATATAACGTGTTACGACATACTTTTGTTTACTGTGATTTTCATGAAATACTCTAAGGGTGACTACATACAGTCCTTAATTAGTTGCTGTTCTTCCAGATGATTTTGAACCCTGATGGTACAGACTGGTCATACTCTGTGTGCTGAAGTGTCTCCTACTATGTTTGACTCCACAATCCGCCCACACCTAAAAACCAACATACGTGCCTGTCATGTTTATCATGAGAAAGATTTGGCACTTATTGAAAGTATCCAGAGGCGGACGACAAGAAGAATTATGGGGCTCAGGAAAATCCCCTACCCAGAAAGACTAGCAGAATCAGTTCAATTCTTAATGGATTACAAACATATCGAGAGAGACCTAATTTTTCCCTATAGAATACTCCACACCCCGAGTCATCCATTGGCATATCTCTCACTAAATAAGGATAGACTTTTAAGAGGTCACTTGCCGAAACTGATAAATGGAACAAGCAGATTACTTTGTAGACAGAACAGCTTCACCGTTAGAGTCTGCTTACACTGGAATACACTAGCAAACTCTGTGGTCACGGCTGAATCGATTGACACTTTTTAACTGTTACTCTATAGGCACTTACGTGAGAGACAACCGGCACTACAAGTTTCCTAACCGTTATGCTAGCTCAGTGTGACAGGTCAATTGCTGCATGTTTGACTGAGTGTTATTTCAGTGTTTTTCAGTTTTCGTTGCTGAAATGATTGCAGCCAACAACTTCATTGAGTTGACCTTTTATTCAGTTCTATTCACTTCCTAAAAACCGTCTACCGCAATTTTTTATCAACCAGCATAGACAGGAATACACAGGCAAATATCTTTCTCCCTCTAATAACTATTCTTGAACTTATGTGTTCTGAGCACAATCGTAATGCCAAAATGGCTTACGAGTCTTGGTTCTTAAGACTCTACTAAATTTTCCTCATTCACTTTCTGCTTGTTCCGTTTATATTGTTTCATATGGTTCTAAGGCACACCACGTACAAGCAAACCATAGTAAGGTGACAAAAAGTTTCTTGAAAAAAACATTCATTTTTTTAATTCGGGTTTACTGCTTGCATGATGATGTATCGTAATGGAAATAATGCTTCTTAATTTTTGCAGTTGATTCTTTTTCGATAACCAACTGTTCAGTTACGCCACTCACCGCTCCATTACTCTTTATATTGTGGACATACTATTTTCATTATCGACTTTGAAATTTAGAGTGTTGTCTCGGTATTTTTCTTGTCAAAGTGTCCTTATTCTCTGCTCACTTACATTACAGGACGAAACTTCCCAGAACGTTCCAACTGTCATCTAGTTTGTGAGGCTCGTTTCAACAACGAAGTGTTGTCCACAGATCCTGTTTCACATTCCGCATTGCCACAGTTTGAACAGGAATTAGCCTGGGAGTTGGATCGCATCAGTTTGCGACAGCATCGACTACAACGCAGTGCTCTGAAGGTCTATCTGTATGCCGTAAATGATCATTCGCCGGTGAAGGAACCGATAGGATTTTTTATGCTTGACTTACGAGCGTGTTCATTTAAAAGAGTTTGTCCATATTAGTTTGTTTATTGTTCTTTTTTCACAGGATTACAAATGGTACCGTCTGCTTCATTCCAAATACAAAAGTCCTCCAGAGGTATTTTGTGGAACCTATTTAGAAGGTGACACACACGAACATATACCGGACCCGAGAGTAAAGACTGGTAAGTCTCCCTAGATTTTTATTGACAAATAAAGTCAAGTTATCACTTAATTCATCCAAAGGTTGCAAATTTAATATCATCGTTTGCTTCATTTAAAAATAAACAATTATTGCTTCTGTCAGTGTATGGTTCATTGAAAGTGTGAAGTGTGAAACCCGAATTATACTATGACGAGAGAGCAGTTCGGAAGAGGTTATACTATTCATTTAGAGTTCGTGTAAAATGTGGCCAACGGCAACTGCTTAAATTTACAGACAGTAATACACTTGATTATAGTTATATTTAACACATAACAGGACGAATTTAAGTGTAAAGGACTGGAGAAATCTATTTAACAACAATAGTAAATCCAGGATTGTTTCGGTCACAATTATTGTGGGATCGTTCATAGATGTGAGGTTTTATGTAAGCCTATTTGACTAGTGGTGATGAAAAGCAATAAAGAAAACACAGTCTGTTGATCAATGCAGCCATCCGACATTATGTGCACAAAAGTGGTTGAGACAGCCTATCGGGTTGCCATGGTCGTGATTACATACTAATTGGCATGTCTAGTCCCTGTTTGTCTTTATCTGTATTGTGTATATAACTAACATGTTTTACCTTTGGGACTGATGAGAGTAAATTAAATATTAACATATCGCAATATGTGTCTTATTTCTGCTCTGATGAAATGAGTAAAGGGAACTCAGTGTTCCAAACAGCTAGGTTGACTAGGTTTTGACTAATTTGTATTTGCAGTCAGATTACAGTAAGTAAACGATTTGCAAATTAGAGCTGGATACAATGGAAATACCTAATCAATGGAAGCCTACCTACAGCGTTCGGATCAGATAGGCATGCCAAGCTTGAAACAGCATAAGCCGGTCGATACACACGGGTGGTTGGCGGCATCCGAAAAGGGATTGGCATGTCACAGTGACCGGATCCAAAGGACGCCTGCGCTTCAAACCATCACCCCAAGTGGCTTGTGCTGAACCACTTGCGGTTCCACTCACACACCACGTATTCGGTGTAAACCTGAAGGAATAAAACCAGTAGGTGTGTAGGTGAGGCCTTTGTTTTCAGTCGGGCAATGCTGGTTAGCCAATTGAATGGCTAGAACGAAAAGAAAACCCTTATCTCTCGGAAAATAAACAGTGAGAGAGACTGCATTGACAAGATCTATACTGAGAAGAAAGATATGTGAAATGTAATACAAGAAGCATTTCAGTATACGAGTGCATGTTAGTGCATTCTAGAGAGGATAAAGGCGAAAAACAAAATTCGGATTGGATCACGAAAAAATCAGGCGAACGGTTCATTATACAATACGCCAACAACGCTCAAGAAAAGATTGGGTAGAAGACTGCAGACATCCAAATTTCTTAAAACAGGAGCGGATTAGTTGCCAAACGACCATACTCTTGGTTGGTGCAATCATTAATAAAACCAAAATGGATATGCTGAAATGACCTACCTGAGCCTGACGTACTCATCGTCTCTTTGCCGACGGTGCCCTGTGAGTACACTGGTGACCTACTAATCTCAATCGGTCAGCACATTCGCGGCCGCACACATCGTAACGCCATATAGTGGTGTCACCACAACCTATGGCACCGATGGTTCCCTTGCGTACCGCGCCCTTTCGTTATCGGCCGCGCAATAACTGCTCGTTGAATTCGCGGACATCCGTCCGAATCGTATTCCTCCGCACCATTTGGATCAACGCTAAGTCTTCCAAACATCTACAATCAATGTTACTACGTGAAAAACTTACTCGCCTAACATCCTGGTATCTCAGCTTTTGACCTGATTTCAGTTGTCCATACAGCAGCTGCTTCGGAATAAGGTCGTCGCCCATCCGACGGACGTGACTTACTCAACGAAGCTGATTCAGCATCGGCAGAGCTGCCATTACGTTCATGTCCACCCGCCACAGTACCTCAGTGTTCGGAACCCTGTTCGACCACCGAATACCCAAAATGCGTCTCAGACATTGCACCTGAAAGCGGCTCGGATAGCGCACGTTCAGCTGATACAATGTCCATGTTTCACTGCCATACAGCAGTATAGACAGCACCATTGAGCGGTAAACAAAGAGCTTAGTGCTTGGCTTCAGGCTGTGGTTCTTCCAAACGCGTCTTTCAAGACGTCCGAAAGCAGTACTAGCTTTGCCACACGAGCTCTCAACTCGCGGTCCACGGACAGATCGGTGGACAGATTGCTGCCCAAGTAGCAAAAATCTGTGCAACTGCCGACATCTCCATTGATGCGAATTTAGGTTGAAGGTGTACAGACAGCATCTCCCCCCGGAGAAGGCTGAAAGAAAGAAAATGTCTTACCTGTATTGACCTCCAGTCCAAACTTGGATGCCGCGGTCGCGAAAGCCGTGGCCAATCGCTGTAGTTCGTCCTCGCTATATGCGAACAGCGCGCTGTCATCTGCGAACAGAAGCATGCGTACCAGTGAGGTATGTAACCTGGTTGAGGCGCCGAACCGTCGAGTATTCAGCAGGCGCCCATCCGTTCGGTACTCAACCTCAACGCCGTCCTCCCCAGAATCCTGGAAAGCAACTGTTAGCATGGCAGTCAAATATAAGCTAAATAGGGATGAAGCCAGGACACAACCTTGCTTCACGCCAGTGACAATGTCAAAATCATCAGAGGTAGATCCACATGATTGCACCTTCGCCCTCATGCCCAAATGCAACAATCTAATCAAATTGACGAACTTACCCGGACATCCAAACTTACCAAGCACCGTCCACAGCGCCTCGCGGCTCACGGAATCGAACGCCTTGATGAAATCGACAAAGAGGGCATATAGGGGCTGGTTGCGTTCTCGGCACTTCTCTTGAAGCTGTCGAGCAGCGAACACCAGGTCGATCGTACTCCGATTCGCTCGGAATCCGAATTGCTCCTCAGGAACATTGGCCTCTAAGACATCCGAATTCAGCCGGTTCAGAAGGATTCTGGCGAGTACCTTGCCTGCGCAGCTCAGCAGACTGATGCCCCGATAGTTGTCGGGGCATTGCTTGTTACCTTTACCTTTAAATAAAGGTACTATTACAGCATCCTTGATATCCCGTGGAATCTCTTCGTGCTCTCAGATGGAGTGAACTAGCTGGAGCAGTGCACGTTCCAGCGCCGGCACGCCATTCTTCAGGATTTCACCTCCAACCTTCTGATTGCGAAGTTAACCAATCGCTCTCTGCACGTCTAGCAAATCCGGGGCGAGAGTAAGTGAAGGCTTGATGGCCTGTTGCGGCAAGCTGTTCACGATCGCCTGATCAATGTTAGCAGGGCGATTTATTAAGCTACCAGAGTGTTTGCGCCAGACCTTCATGATGTCCTCTGGTTGGGTGCAAGAACAGCCGGTGTCCACGTCTATCAGGGCTTTAGCGGACTAGATCAAAGATCGTCTTGAGCGAATCGTAGAATTCTTTATATTAACGACGATCTGGAAAACCCTGCATCCGCTCACCTTCCTCCCTCCACCAGTTGTCCTTGATTCCGCGAACATGCGGGACCACTTGACGGCGGATACTCCGGAACGTGGCTTTCTTCGCTTCATTGACCGGGTCTAGTGCGGAGGCAGTAAACACGGCGTCCTTCTCTCGTACTAATTCAAAGATAACCATGCTGTTTTCGTCGAACCAGTCCGGACGTTTCTGGCGTTTGACACCAACCGTCTCGGTGGCTGCTGCCGTGATCCGTTCCTTGATGAATTCCCACATACCCTCGGGGATAGTGGACACAGGATCGTCGTGCATACGAGCGCCAACGGCACACCAGAAAGCGGTCCTCGTCTCGCATTTTTCCAGTCGTTTGACATCCAACTTCTGTCGTCGTCCGGATGATCCACAATAAACATGACTAAATAATTTCGTCCTGACCAGCCTACGATCGGTGTTACTTTCAGCGCCTCGCATCACGCACATACATACATGCAGAAGGTCACAGCAGGAATTACATATACGACCTACGTACCTACCGATAATGGTAGCGCATTATCTGCGCACTATTTCGTGTGTTACGATGGAACTCGAAGATATAGGAGATGCCAAATGTCTTTCCAATTTCCCCGCTTTGGTCTGTTTCTGTACATCTTTACGGATCTTCTTGTGGGTTCTGTAAACTCCGTTGAGCGTTTGTTCGCAAACCTAGGCCGACATGTTCTGCATACGTTGAGCAAACCCAGCTACTTATGGCGAAGTCAGATTACTGTTGTCAACATGGGCAGCCTTCCCAACGTCGTCCGGAGCATCTTCGGGATTCTGTCGTGAAGCGCAACCCTTGGTCCTGATCGTCTGCGAACTACAAGGACTTGTTTGGCCGCTAAGGTGTCGTGACTACTACCGGTATGGCAGTCAAAACCCGCCAGTTTCTTCTCAGAAGTGTACAACATTTTTACAAACCTGTCAAATATCGCATCTGGGCTAGATCATGAGGTGGGGAACTTGATAAAAGTTGCGAGATATTTCAGTCCCTTGGATGCTTACAGCAAAGGATGTGAACCGTCTTCAGATAATGTGACAATTAATATCTGCGTTAGATCGCTCGCATCGGGTAGCATCAACGGGTAAGCAACGAAGAGGTTCAGATGCATGTATTTGGTAATGATTGACAAGCGAGTTGTTTGTTTAATCGCCAAGTTTACACAGAGCGTGATGGTCAGACAATGTATTAAAGACCTCAACTAGTCATCTGCTACACCAAACACTCCATGCCGATGCCACGACCGGCTGACACAAAGTGTGAAGTGAACGGATGTTGAGGTAGTGTAGAGAACCGAAGTCGTTCACCAAGGTGTTGGCCACGGTTGGTCGGACCCGTTTCCTGGGTTGGGCCATCGCGACTCACAGAGCTGGCAGCCAGTGATTATAAATGGGCTGGCGGCTAATCGATCTCAATGATCTGAGGTACATGCACTTGATGACGCGGAGTAGTGAAAGCCGTAAGGGAGTTGTTTTATTGATGACGCCTTACTTTCACTTATAGGTTTGTTATTTGTTCGCACGGTGTAGGCACTTTGATGTCGAGCGTTTAAATGTAGACGTGATTGTTTTTATCTGTTAGGTCTGTTTTCCTCTCTCTTATTTCTTGGTTGCGACGTGCTTTCTTCTTCATTGCTATGTGGCGGTTAACCACCGGCCAGAGTTGTTGACGTAATACTGTCTTCAATACCAGTAGTGTTAATGAGCGCTATTCCTATTTGTTGACATCTTTCTTGTTGTGAAACTGTTTCAATTGTCCAAAATCTAAAGTTCTTCGGTTGGTCATCATCGTCACTGATGTATCGATGGTTTGCACTAATGCATTCATGTCATATAGCTATGATAAGGTAATTCACATTCCCGTTTATTGATGCAAGAAAGGGAAGGGATAGATAGTGTATCCTTTTTCTTATTTCCACGATTGTCGCACCACCGAGGTGTGCCTTAGAAGATCAACAATCGAACTAGAAATTTCGAGTGGTGTTTATTAATGTTCTTTTTGTGACAACAGAGGGATATAGATTTTTCCAACTGAAAGCGCGCGAATTATGCATCTGTACATGATTGAAGAGCTTAGTTTATTCCAGCAGATGATGTTCATTGGTTATCTCTTTACGGCAGATACAAGAAACGAGGCTGCATAGTAAAATATGCTTTTAGTCTGTTAACCTGAATATGTCCATACTGTACTGACTTTCCCTTCATCCTGTTCATTCGCTAAGACTCACTCGTGTACGTTGTTACTTGTGAATTTCATGCCAACACATACCGACTCACCAGCGGAACTGCAACTGTCATATGTAATTTGGTCTTACTCGCTTTGAGCCGTCGAAGTAATTGAATTCTGTCCCTTCACTAATTCTATTTGATTCTTCTGTGCCTCTGCATGCACACAACGTTCCTGGTCGGTTTACACTCATACGTTTACTGTTGTGTAACATACTAGGTCATTTTCAAGCTGAACCCTATCAGGTATTCCACTCCTAGCCTAAATCTGTCTAGAAACTGGGGTTTGAACCCGCATATGTGTGATTAAAGATACTCGTCATTACCAATGTGCTACCGTGAGTTACCAAAGTTGTATGTGAGAAACTTTTGACCATTTTTCTTCATTTTTCTCTGATGTCTATTTATTCAAAACGACTACTTAGGGTTGGCGACAAGTATTGTCGGGACGGATTTGGTGCCACAAGAGATTCCACTCAGTCGCTTGATGCCGAATGACAACCGATCGATCGACGGTTTCGATAAGCCTGTATGCTACGTGATTGGACCGAAAGGTATGACGCACGAGGACTTTGTGCTCACTCTAGATTTCATGGAAGTCACCAGTCTTGCTTCATTGGTTCCAACTGAAAAGCAGCTATCGACTGAAGGTCAGGCTGGTTTCTACTTTTCTTCTGATCTTCTGGGCTCATCCCCGATCACATCGCGGCGTTTCGATACACTGATTCAGACAACTTTTCCGCCAGAAGGACATCGATTCTTTATCCGGTTAGTTACGTTTTTTTTGGTTCTCAGACAGATTGGTTCATAGTTGTGTACTTCTAGGCTTATTGAGTAACACCGTGTGCGCTTCATGCTTGGCTACTGAAAGCGATGTTGAATGTAACCTCACGATATTCAGGTTTTGTGGTGTCTTGTGACCCTTATTTAACAATTGATCTTTACCTCGGTGTTGTAACCCGGACCAGTGGATGCTCAAAGTATTACTTGACAGTTGAGAAATGAACTGAAAAACACTTCTGAATGGAGTTCATCCTGTGAGCACGTTAGCCATTGGTCACGTATTGACTACAGTTAGTAGTACGGTCAAATCAAAGCTTTGTTTAACAAAACGGGTTTCAGAATCTTATGTTTTGTTCTGACCACACACTGGCTTTACTCAAAAAACATTTACATTGAGTTCATCACTTCTCGTTGCACTCACTACGCTAGAGTGAGTATAAACAGGTTTGTATGTCGTGAATCAAAACGCTCGATTGCGACGAAAGTGCCCAATCTTGGACACATGACCAGTTAGGAATCGGAAAGAGAATGAAGCATAAAACTGCAGCAGTAATGTCCGACGAGTGAAACTGACGCTGTTCAATATGTTACATATGCGGACACTATCAAATACCTTGCAAATGATTTTGATCATACTCCTGTAACATTTATCAAACACCTGAATTTTACCGTCTCCCATTTCTATGATTTCCTTTTGACAGGTCGAGTGTTAGCGTCCTCCGTGCCTATTTTCTTCACGTCAGTCCTGTAATCGTGCGGTTATGTTATGGCACCCGATGCTTGGCTAAAACATTCATCGCGATCGAAAATTTGTTAGGACCAGATGCTCACGTACTCCATCAACCGGCTGTATTAGACGGGAAGTTCGAGGTACGTCGTGTTTTTCTATGGTGGAACGTTGCAATGTTTGCCAAACATAATACCCGAAGCAGCTCACCTGGTAATGCTCGATTTAACCAAAGTGGATAGTATTATTTCATCCAGTCTTTGTAAGCTACAGACAAATTGATGTGTCGCCAAGCGTGCCCTGTTGTTGCTGTTATTGCCTGTAGCAAGGTGTGATTAGACATATAATATCAGGGAGGAGGAGGGAGTATTCCAGCTCTCGGCGGAATACCTGAATGCAGGGGGGAGATGCGTACAAAAGCCCACATTGAGCGGGTCGAGGACGGTGTGGGCGACCGGATTAGTCATCGCTCGACTGGATTGAACCAACGGGCGGGACATGGCAGGCAAAACAAGATGGACGGTTATTCCAACATAGAGGAATATCTCGACACGGTCGTGGAGTGCGGTCAAATTGAATAGATGGAGGACAACACTTGCGACCGGACGACCCATCGTTCAACGAAATCGGAACAACGGACGAGGAATGACAAGCAGAAAAACTCCCAATAGAAGGCGCCATTCACACACGTAAACGGGGCAGAAGTGCACATGACGTGTGAGCGGAAACCGCAGTGTGTTGTGGACTGGAATTGTGATTCAAAATCGCGAGCGCGCGTGTGGCATGGTAATTGGCGTGTTGGACAATAAAGATTGTGCTTTATTGAACGCCTTTTCGCTACAGTATGATGCCTTGGTCATGCGAATCAATCGATAACTTATTCAACGTGTATGGATCGCCTTCGTCTCTCAGACTTGTGGCCTCATTACTCATACAGTCTGCGACTGAAGACGTTTTGATAGACAGACAACAAATGGATATTGTTCCATAAAAACGCTGCTCGTTGTAAAACACATATATCCTACCGTTTATTGTGTTGTCAGTATGGGACTGATAATGTGCTTGTCCAGAAGGTGCAGGGAAATACACTAACCGGTCTTTTTATTTTACAAGTTAGTTTCAAAAACAGCAATACTTTTGTTGAATTGTTCACGATGAAACACTTGAATTGTACGCCTACGTACACTCCCTCATTCCGCGACCACATCTGTGGGATTTTCAGTAGCTGTGATGCAGCGATTTTTATGTCAGGAAAGACTCCAGGTCTTTTGCTTCATTTTACAGCTGCCGTTATCTTACTATTGGTGCATTATTTTTGTTACACAGATTTATGACATTCAAGTATCAGTTTGTTAAGTTCAGCGTTCGGTTGTTGTTCTGTGTCCCATCCACTTCAAAATTTTAAAGTTATGCACAGCTGTCTACT
>JTDE01002814.1:14385-45092 GCA_014338405.1 Paragonimus skrjabini miyazakii | reverse complement strand
TTTAAAACACGTCACCGCTCAGACTACTTGCAAAGTGTTTGCGTTAAAAAATTACGTGATCCTCCTACTTACTACTTATCTGTTGAGTCGTTTGTGCTTTATACGTCCGTACGCGAAGGACTGTTGGGAGCCAAGATAGCAGAACCTTTGTAGCACATCTTCATAGGTCGTCGATCATTTACTCACATGTATTAAATTATTGGTCTAATTGAATTTTCTGCTATGAAGTGCTCGACCTGTATTCATTTTGGAAGTGAACTTTTAGAGTTTGACTACTGTTATGGGGGTCCCAGCCATTTTCGTTCGTGAATTCAGTTTGTGACTTCCATTTCCTATGCATTCGGAGATGGATACAAACTATAGACATATAGGTTTGTTATAATTATCAAAATCCGTCGATTTTTGGTGTATCTATTCGCAGTATACTTCTGGTGTGTCACGATTTTTGTTGTGTTCAAATTCACTTCATAGGGAAACTGATACTCGTGATAGAAGACATGAACCGTCTTCAGATAATGTGACAAATAATGTCTGCGTTAGATCGTTCGCATCGGGTAGCATCAACCGGTAAGCAAAGAAGAGGTTCAGGTGCATGTATTTGGTAATGATTGCCAAGCGAGTTGTTTGTTTAATCTCCAAGTTTACACGGAGCGTGATGATCAGACAACTAGTCATCTGCTACACCAAACAGTCCATGCCGATGCCACGGCCGGCTGGCGCAGGGTGCGAAATGAACGGATGTTGAGGTAGTGTAGAGAACCGAAGTCGTTCACCAAAGTGTTGGCCATGATTGGTCTGGTCTGTCTCGCTGGTTGGGGTCCTGGCGACACACAATGGGTGACCGAAGACTTTAGATGGGCTGGCGGCCAGTCGATCTCAGTGATCTGAGGTACATGCACTTGATGACGCGGAGTAGTGAAAGCCGTAAGGGAGGTGTTTTATTGATGACGCCTTACTTTCACTTATAGGTTTGTTATTTGTTCGCACGGTGTAGGCACTTTGATGTCGAGCGTTTAAATGTAGACGTGATTGTTTTTATCTGTTAGGTCTGTTTTCCTCTCTTTCTTTTTTTTATCTTGGTTGCGACTTTCTTTTTTGTTCACTTTTGTGTGACGGTTATGCCCCAGTAAGATCCACTGTTGTGTAACTGTCTCCGAGGATGATTACATCTGTTGATTGTCGATTATTCATAGATAATGTACTTTACGTTTCTGCTCGAAATGTTTGGCATCAGTGCATTCATCCTCACCAGCGACAGCCGCATATCAGTTAAGAGTCGCTTTCAGCCATCGGTATCCAGCTGTCGATGTATTCCTTAGTTGCATTCACCTATGATAAGGGTTGTCTCTAAGTAATTAGTAAAACAGAGCGGAATAATGCACCCTATTTCCTAAGACCTCCTGTTTAAATAGAAGCACTTGCAAAAACACTGCCTTTACACGGGAATTAAGACTCACCTCTGGGCATGTTTCCTTGTGACTTCCGCTGTTTCATTGCATTATTTACGCTTACCTTACAGTCAGTTCAACCAAACAAGTGGGAAATATTAACACCACTGAAACAAATTTGCTGCCGTCTCCTTCATTGTCCTCAGTCACACACATGACACAAGGCTACCTGGCAGCCTAAGTTCTTGGTGCAACTACCCACACTTGAGCGGTTGAATTCGTTTGATAGTCGTTGCTAACTGTGCACGTCTTAATCTTATGAGTGTTTGCTTACTGGTGTCATCTTATGAGAACGACTGACCTTCGACATCACTAGACGGACAACGAAAGACATTCTTCATCTTTCACTCTAAGCGGTCAGGTTTCGTAGCCGTAGAGTAACACGGCCGTCATAGACGCCTTGTGAGCTCGACGCGCAAGCCGCACTGAGATATTCCTCTGTCGCCGGAGATATCTGATATAATTGAAGTTTGACGTTGGAGAAATGGCTTCTGGCTATTTGCGTTCGTTGTTGCTGTTGCAGCTCCTTAAATATACGAACCGGTTGACAACTTTTCGCCACTCCGTTACCTGACATGAACCATTGAAGTACTCGGAAGATCGCAGGATATTGTCTTACATCACTTGTGTGGCCCGGAAATTGTCAAATAGAAACACGTTGTCGTCAGTATGATCAGGTTGTCTTAACCTTCCCCTAAGCAGAAGACCTATGCGAGCTTTATGTGAGTTCCATTGTTTCTTCTGTGACAAAGTCGAACAAAAATGGCGCAAGTGAGCAATCTTGGCATGCGTCTTTCTGGGTGTTGATTCTGCCAAGCAGTCCGCCATAGTACCTAACCTAAACTGAATTATGGGATCAAAGCGCGGATATTAAATTCATATTATATTCATATTGGTTCTGCACGACCCTAAAAGTTTAGGTCAGTCCACCAAATCGAATATGTTTTTGTAGCCGACTGTTTTTTTTTTCATTCAACCACGCGCATCGAATGATATCAATGAGCATACCTCGTTCGAGTACAAAGTTTCAGCCTTAAAGAATGATTATGTTCATTCAACTAGATCATGGTAATACGTAGATTTAGATGATTAAGGGACGCATTACAAATGCTAGCAAATCGTCCACCCCCACCTTTTTCCCAGTTCCCGATTCATTTCGAGACAGCCAACTGTCGTCGTGGTAAATGAAAGCAGCTGTCAATAGTTTAAAAATAATAGGTTGTTTTCTTCATCCGCGCCGGATTCCTCGTGATTCTCTGGGCCTCTGGATGGAAGTGTTAAATGGTATGACGGCGGTCAGGTTTAATGGCCTCAATGTTGTTGTTATTGTTCATCTGAGTTGTTCATGAAGTAAGTGCAGGAGAGTGAAATTTTCACATATGTTGTCTTACAGATGTCGTCTTGCTCGCAGATCGAGCAATGGTTTGCGAGGTGTTGGCGTCTTGATGTTTAGAGTTTACGTTTAAGCGTATAAGTTTCAACAAATATCGGCCACGACTCGCCTTTCCTTTATATTCAACCCGTGATTTCTTCTGGTTGTACAGCGTTTGAATTTCGGTGGCAGCCACTGATGTATGTCAGTCGATGACGATATCGCCGGCTGCCCAAACGCACTTGTAACACTGCTGCAGAAGTTGATGAGCCGTTAATTTGTAATATGTGCACCTCCGCTCTGAACGAAACCCGGCTGGTTTTTCTCATTGGTCGTTTTTCTGATTACATTGATCCGTTGGAGTGCAATTCATGACAGGACCTTGGTTATGACTAAGTCCAGGGTAATTTCTCGATGGTTATCGCTCTAACCCTTGATTCCTTCTTGTCTGTGAGAACTATCGTCGATTGACTGAAGCTCAGTTGTTCTTACACACTAATGAGGCACGTATTCCCTTAGGTCCACAGCCCATTTTCATTTGAATGCCAACGTGCAATCGCATGCTTCAGTTGCCGTAAGTGAATTTCAACCAATTGACCATTCCAGTTAACTACTGGCCACTTTAGATTTTTCCTACCAACTCAGAACTCGATTGACTAGTAAATTTACTTTTCATTGCTAAATCGTGCTTCTGATTAATCGGGATAACCAACCTCTTACTTGGTTCTCGATAACAGCTTGTACCAACGGACCAGTCCCCTACCTCACCTTCGGCCACTAATTTCCATAATGATGATCGACCCAGTGTGCGGTTACGTCTGACCTTAGAGTCTCAAAGGCACCGTAGGAATGCTTCGCCGTCTGGCGATCTGTCCCATCGCAATCACCAAGTGCCCTTTGATATCAACTCCGATCGGATCTCCTCGAGTCCTGGTATACTTCGCCAAAGAAACCAATCACCTTCGCGGAAGACTTCAACCGGAGACATTTCCATCAATTCTCATTCGTCTGCAACCGTGATGGATGCTGTTGAATTGAAACCGCTTGTAAGTGGTTTTTTGCCCTGCCAGGTAGTCACATACTGTTTCTCTGGATAAATTACCCATATGTCAGCTTAATTACCCGTCTGTATATTATACGTGATCACAATCTGTCGCGTTCAAATATGTTTCATTGTTATCGTGAAAAGTCCCTCCAAGTTAGAAGCAAATCCAAATTACGTTAACCAGTTGATACAGTGGTTACTAATATTAACTATTCAAGGGAAAACTGTCTCCTGTCTGCTTATCTCCGAATGTGCAAGTCAAACGGTGAAACGTTTACTAACTTGAATAGTGGTGAACTTACGCCGTCTTTTGGTGAAATCAAAGACCGACTGGCATTCGATCATTTTGGTTACCTGCCTTTTGGGAAAATTATTCACGGCTCCTTAGTACGCTCACTTATTGTCTATTGCTGCATGACGTCTGCTCTTCATGTTGGTGAAGTTCTAAGGGTGTTTTGCAGTATTGATGTTGTATGATAGGAGCATGTGCAGTCGTTACCAAAACTCGTGCAACATGGCCATAGCTAATATTCCGCATTCCACACATCTTCGTTTCCATAAAACAGACCGATCATTTCTTTTGTTAACCATCCTAGTGTCCCGTTAGTCTGATAAGGTGCTTCAGTTGACGAAGGATGCACTTGTTAGGACTACTCTGTAGACGAACTCTACCGAAACCATTGTCACTACCGCAGTTTGAGTGCCAGTCACACCTTCGTGAGGTAGCCATGTTCACCATTGCGCCACCGACCTCGTATTAAGCACAGTCGAAATATCATGTGCACATGCCCAGTTTATTTTGTTTGTAAGTCATGCTCAGGTTGTCAGATCGCTTGTAGAAGAGTCACTTTAATCGTCCTGCTAGCTCTAATCAATGACTCAACACTTCGGACCTCTTAACAGTAGGAAATCACAGAAACCATCAAACGTGTTAAACATTGATAAGTGTTAGTCATGAGAACGACAAGGTAGCGAACAAGACTTGTTTTCTGTTTGATCATCAGGCTAATTACAGCACGATAGATATGAAAGCAGTAACTGGGGTGAGTCAAAAAACGATCATTAGTGGTTATGGACGGCATGTTTGTTATCGTTTACGCAATCACTGTTCCAAATCGTGGGCTTGATTGATCGTAGGTCAGTGGAGGCAAGTGTCCGCACAAACTTCTGAGGGTAGAGACCAGGGATGCACAATCGGATATTAATGGCCTCAGCAGCGGTCAACGTTCGGAATCTTACCATATTTGATCGATTCCTTGGCACTCGGTAAACAATTTGAAAAGCATCTTTCTTGGAGACAGAATGATTACAGTCAGTCAGGTGAGCAGCAATCGCGCTTGAAATCGTTTTAACCACACCACTATTTAACCACGCAGGGTGATGTTCACGCACTCTATCAGACAATCCCCTGGTAGTGCGACCAATTTATGATGCTCGACGACAGTGAGACAAATGAGTACATACAGCAGCTGGTTGTAGAACATGGAAGTTTGTCTTTGAGTTGTGACATGATAACAAGTGTTGAACGGAAACGCACTCACAATTAAGCGGCAAGGTGGATTATTTCGACTGACTTTTTGAGCTTTCTCGAGATGACTTCCACTATGGGGTCTCCCTTGAAAGGAAGATTAGTAAACGCAAGTTTCTTATTCACAGAGGGTGGCTTAAGTTTCAGCTCTACTGCCTGCATCTCCTTCTGAATGAAGCGCATTGGGTAGCCATTCTGCATGGAAACTTCTTGTAGAAAGTCATGCTCAGCATGTAAAGTGTCAGAGGTGCAGATCGTCAAAACCCTACCCGTCTGACATTGTATGAGGTTTCGCTTCTGATTTAGCGGAACGAAACTGTCAAAGTGAATGTACTGGCCACTCCAATTTTGTTTTCTGTACACATTTCGTTGGTTTGAACCATCTTCTCGTCTTACTATGCCAACATCCAAGAATTTTATTTGACCATTGTTGTCTGACTTTGGTGAATTTACTACTGCTGCGGGCTGAGTTAAAAGCTGCCATCACTCTGTTAATGTAAGGTTTCTCGCTCACGACGCAAAAAAATCTTCAACGTAGCATTTATAAAATAAAACTGTTCACTCACTGCACTCAATTGGTTAGTCTCCAGTTTGCTCATGAAAACGTTAGCTAACAGGGGACCTGGAATTGAGCCCAGTGCCAATGTCAATGTCTCTGTCGTTAGATTGCATTGTTGAACAGAAACTGAACGTTACTCTCTCAGTTCATCCTTCGGGATGCTCACCGGTTTGTTGTTACGGTCGATGTAACCGCATAACTAATCAGTTGTCTCTCTTAGAGGCACTTTCGTAAATAACGAGGCAACATCGAATGAGAACATTCTTTGATTGTTTAGATTCAGGTCTTGGACTGCGTCAATGAAAGGAAACGTGTCCCGGAGACTGTGTTTCGCTAGTTCCATCCTGATGGGTTCGAGCAAACTGGCAAGCCATTTGGCCAGAGCATGAGAAGGCGAGTTGCACATATCTAAAATGGGTCTTAAAAGAAAACCTGCTTTGGGCACACCATGCAACCTAGAGATTATTGTTCCAATGGGACGGATACGCTCGAAAGTGGCCGAATCAATTATCCTCTTCTGTCTCATTTCACGTAACGTTTTAGATATTGCACTTTCTGTAGCTGGTGTTTTGTCTTTCTCTGTCTTCATCTTCATGAATTTTGAGCCATCAGCTAGTATATCATTCACTTCGGTAATGTAATCTTGTTCGCTAATTTGTCGTTCCCATGCATTCACTGGGTATTTTCGAACGCATTAAATGTTAGAATATTTGTTTGACTTAGCGTGAATGACATTCACAGCTTATCGCGACATTCGTATTCAAAGACATCTGGCCAGCCCTCTTCGAAGGGAAGCATCGATCTTGAGTTTTGCTTTTGTTAGAGTTTGCCTATAATGTATATCTTCGCCACCACCAGTGTTTTAAGACGAAAGCTACGATTACATAGGAGCAGTGTGCTATCTCTATCGACCGATTTTTCTGACACTTGTTAGTAACCTACCCAAGTTGTCGGCAAAGGTATCGTTTTACGTGTCAACACTGTAACCTGCGATGTCGTCGACATATACGGGCGCACCCGGAGCATCTGCTAGGCTCGCATCTATGATCTTCTGGAAGATTGTGAGCACAGCCTTCACTCCAGCCTGAAGACGCCGATACTGGAACAGACCGCGTTGGGTGCCGACTGACGGCTCCTTGGAACATTCTGTAACTGTCACTCGTGTATATGAGCGTCCGTTGAGTATAGCTTTCCGAAACACCTATCAATGTTCATCTTAACGAACAGATCATTTTGCCGTGAGGACGGATACTGTCACATATCCAGAACCGCACTGGGACCTGTTAAGAAGTAAGCATGACTTCTGACTGTTCCATTCGTTCTTGTTACTACGGCAATTGGTACAGCCCAAGCGGAATAGTTGACCGGTCTTAGGGCATCATCATCATCAGCCTCTTATAGATTATCCGGTTGTCCGTCCAGGAGTTGCGGGGCCGCTTACACTACTGGATGTTTCAGCCGGAAAATTGGTCTTGTGTTTGGAAGGAGGTACAAGAAGGCGCCTGTTCTGTAGTAGCATCTTACGTCATCCTAAAAGTTTTTAGTGTTTCCGGTGAAGTCTACCGACTATATTGCAGGAACCGGCAATGTGATACGTTATCATCGTCAGTTGATCTACTGTCGCCCGAGTAACTGATGAGGCCTCCAACAGGTTCTTCTAATTGATCCACTCAAGCCCCAGCAATTTCAGTTCTGGTTGATCCCTGAGGTAGCAGCTGATTGTGAAGCGAGCGTCGCCGAAGCAGACCTCGCATGATAGTTCACCGGGTAACCTAAGGTGGTATGGGCATCGTGGGTGGTTCATTTTAGGGCAAGTTATTCCATCCTGTCCCATGGTTGTTTTGAAATCAGTGTGATCCCTGATACAGTGCCCAGCATTAGCCGAACGAAAATGCCACTGGATGCCAGTTTAATATAGTTCCGCCTAGAAGCTTAATCGACTAGGAATGTGATGATGATCGAATATGTTTGGCGAGTCGATTTATAGAATTGTCGGTCGCGGGACTTCGACCTGAACTGTGACATCCCTTGAATGTTTGTGCGACGACGATAAGCTACTGCACCGGATTTTTTTTGTCAGAGCTAGTGATTAAGACAAGGTGTTTGAACGCTCGACTTATTCGAAGCAAGACCGTAGAACGTACCATCGAACAGATCAATCAAGACGCAAGAACGTTCGTCACCCAGTAGCAATCATGAATACTGTTCCCTACGAGAATAATAGTTTTCCCGATATATTGAGATTCCTCAGTATTGCTCAGACTCCTCTTCTGATTATTCTCGATTTGGTTTCTCAGTACGCGGTACCGCAAACATACGATTGACTACTGGCGAGCTGAGAGTTGGCTGTTGACTAAAGATGGTTATTCACTGAAGATTTGGCTGATATACTTAACTGTGTCATCGAAAAGGGAAAGCACGATCGTTCTTTGACAGAATGGAGTTCGTGTAGCGCTTGAACTCCAAAAGACCCAGTTTGCACAATAACTGTCAAACACGTTGAGCATCACCGGCAGCAGCTAACCCCATCTTGAATACTCTCCCACGTTTTCGATGTCAGAAATCGAGATTAACTTCACAGGATGGATCAAAACAGATCTGCAACAGTGGGTTTCCAATGGACTCGACCAGAGAGCGCGTCTGCAAAATAATGTCGGAAGCTGGGCCCAGCGCAAACAACTGTTATTTCAATGTCTCGGTCAGCCTCAGTTGCAGTTTCTCGAATTTAGCGCGTTGTGGCAAAATCACCAACGACGGTTATATGGCTCTTGCCACATTGAATTTTTGTTGCATTTTTTAAAACAGCTCCGTCGCTAGTTGTCATAACCGAGTCATACCGAATGCGAATGCGAATAACTGATACAAACAACGATGAACGAACCAGACACTTTGCAACTTTACGTGAAATACTTGTCCGTATCTAGAGAAATCACCGACCTTGTGATCACGTGAACACGCGAAGATGTGTTTGAATCCCACACTGATCCACTTTTCAGTGGCAGCTTGATATATCACAATTCTGGCTGCAGACTCGTGTTATTCGGGTTAGATTTACCCTAACCCTATTGGAATAGTTTCGTGTATGAACTCAGCATTCTGTAAAATAGTGGAAGGGATTTGTGTTTGAGACAACCAGTTTAGGCTGTCGCATGAACCACCTTGACGCACTCAGGCACTTTACAGAGGCAGGCCACAGAGTGTATTTACTTTTATTGTGCAACCTTTCTCAAGCGTTCTACTTGGTCTTTTAAAAACACATGACTATCTCTGTCTTATTGTGTTCCTTCAAATTATTATTATTATTATTATTATTATTATTATTATTATTATTATTGTGGGTTTGTTTTTTACTGGGACTATTTGCAATTTATTACTGTAGATTCGGCCGCCTCTTTCATCAAGAGGTGCTATTCCTCTGTTGTTTTCAAAAAACATATTTTCAAAGTCCATATTTATTTGATCAAGATGGTGCAGAATCTGTGACCTTACTGCATGGTTCGTGAAAGTTTCGACCTTTCGACAGTCTAGTGTCCTAACCTGTCTGCCCAATGCACAATTTTGTCTTGCCACAACGGATAGTATTCACCATAATGCACGCCAGTAGCCGACGCCGTAAACGATTATTCTTTCAACTCATTCTATTCATGACTGTGTTGATTTACGTTGGAGTACTGGGCTTGTTTCATTTGATGAATTCTTGTGCAAATGTACAACGAGATGAATCTCGAAGGTAATTGGTAAAGCAGTAAACACGTTGCGTGCAGGTGGATCCGAACAACCCCTCTTCACTCGGTATCTGCCATGAGTATGACCAAGCGATACGATGTCTTGAGCCGCCGCTCACCGGAACAGAGACGCGAGAGTCACTACTTTACCAGGATCTTCGTATTGCGTAACCCCCTCGTTGCTTGACTACCGTGCGGTTTTATCTAACTGGCGGCGACCTCAGTTAAATATGTCAAGCTCAGCTGGCTTACGGAATACGAAGGTTAGCGAACGTGACACGCACTTCCGCTATTCTTGTTAATGTCTTATCGGTGACATTACAAGCTGACGAGATAGTGCCGCCCAAGAATGTGAAATCGTCCGCAGTCTCAAGCGGGTTGTCTGCAGTACAACAGTGGGAGTGGGAGTGTTCCAGTTTTGAATTAAAGTTCTACACTTTGAAGTTGCACAGCATATTCCACAAAAACCAACCCAGTCCTTCACCCTAATATGTTCTGTATGTCTTCAGCAGAGGGGCTAATCAAGATGATGTCATTCGCATTCTTCGTGTCGATCAATCCAGCTCAAAGAAGAATCTTGGTACCAACTGCACTTTCCCGAATGTCATCCATGACTTACGTTCACAAAACTGTTATCGAACCCCCTGACTGTCACGTTCTAGTGGATTAACGCTTGCTTTTGCAGGCAGTGTGTACACAGTCATCTCCCCTAGCAGGAGCACGACGACATAAAACAGATGCTGCACAACATATTGAATATTCTGTCAGTGTTATTGATGGGCATGTCATTTCTAGGTTGTTTATGCCGAGAAGCTAATTCAATGTCGTCCACATGGTAGTAAACTGTCATTTACTTTCGGACATTGATTACAGTAGCCACTGCATTATCTCAGCGAAGGCGTTTCATCGGAACAATCTCGAACTGTTTGATAGAGAGATTTTATTGACCACCGATGTTCTCATTGTTATGTAGCGCTGATGCAGTGGTTCATGCATTTTTTCATTCTGACAGTAATTCAAGAAATGGTTATTTAATAAGTATCATTGTGTGAATATACAAGTGGGTGAAATCAGTGGGAATGCATTAAGGGGGTTCAACAATCTTGTGTACACAGATTCGCCATTGACTGTGACACACTACCATATTCTTGGAAGTTTTCAATTAGTGACGCGAATCACCGCTTCATTCCTAACCTGGGTAACGAATTTACTTTGTATTCTGTAAGTCAGTCGGGGTCCACTAAATTCCGCATATTCCGACCTATTGCCATTTAATAGTTTATCTGAATCTGGACGATTTCGGATGTTTTCCATATGTGGTGCTAATCTTCATAATCTTTAGTGCGATCACTCTTTCTATTATAGATATTGTTTAGTTGCAGGCCTACACTGATGTTACGTTTTGTTTGTAATTTATTCAAGCCAATGAGTACCGGGGCCGATTATCATGACAGCTTGGAATTTCCGCAGAAAAGTCAATTGCCTTTTCAAGAGAATCGAATGTCCACCACAAATGGAGTTCATCATTTTTGCTACACAATTGAATTGCGGACTGTGAGAAACGTGCGCTCGTTTGAACACGATGCAAAAGTTTATGCAAGGTGAGCGTTTTTATATACTATCTAACACATTTAACAGTTTAAATAACACTCATCGTCTCCCAAAAACTACCGTTGAGCTTAAGTTCTCTGCTTCAAGATCTCACGTCTATTACAACTAGTCTGGGAACTAACGGGGCGTTTTAGCACATTTCTGTGGTTCATGTTCTAGTTGTTTAGTACAGTGTCTGGTCCAACTATGTTGTGTCGTTCTCCCATTCCAGGTACACGTATCCACTGTTCGGGAGTGCAGCCCCAGTTATGACGCTTCCGCCGGTCTCTCTCGTTCGTCATCAGGAAACCACGCTGTCCGAGGGGTTTTGTGCTTTTGAATTTGCCGCTTCGTTGCCAGAGGTGAGTGCTCAGAAATCATATTTAAACCGTGGTGGCAGATGTGTTGACATCTCCTGTATGCTCCAGCGACGAGAAAGCCAAGGGTTAACAGCGATTGCTGATTAACCTCGATGTTGTGGTGCGTGGGTTCAAGGAACACAAGTTCCAACCTAGGTCTTTCGTCCCGTAGGTACCTTTAGTCGGGTGTACTAGGTTTGTTGTATATGTATATATATAAATGCATACATGTATATGTGTATACGACAAACCTAGTATAGTATGTCCGACTAAAGGTACCCACGGGACTAAACACCTAGGTCAGAACTTGTGGTCCCCGAACCCACGCACCACATTGTATTTTGATCTTTGCTATAAATTACAGTATCTATTATGAAGTAGTTGGGGAATTTGGTTGATATATATAAGCTGATCGTTGCTCACAATACTCTCGCATTCCCACGGACATCATAGCCCCCCCCCTTTCCAGAAAGAACCACTGCGCCCTAGTTCTCGTCACGGTTGAGGTTGTCAGCGTGGCTAAGGTTCGACTGTCTACTTAAGTTGAATTCCTCTCATAGCTCGCGGCTCATCTTCTGTTCTCTCTGTCTTCCGTTCCAAATTTATATTTCCTTCTCCGTTTATTTTCACTGGTCCTTCATCAGTTGCACCATAACTACCCCCGTTCACATATCTCCCGGCCTTATTCCTTCGGGTCCACATTGGTTGTGGGTATGTGAGTGGAATCGTGAGTGATGCGGCGCAAGTCACCTGTATTCGACCACCTATGTCTGCGTTCAATCGCTCGTATCGGATGGCACTAGCAAGTAAGCAACGAGTAGGTTAGGAAGCGAGTGTTTGGCATTGAGTATCAAACGAGTTCTTTTGTTCAATCATTACATTTGCACAGACTTAGATGGTTAGATCATTTACTAAGGATGCCAGCTAGTCGTTTGCCACACCGAGCACTGTTTGCCGACGCTGCGGCTGACTGGCCTAGGGTGCGAGGTTGACAGATGATGACGTTGTGTAGAGAAATAAAATCGTTCACGAAGGGGTTGGCTACTGTAGATCGGGTTCGTCTCCCGTGCTGGAGCCCTCGCGACCCACATAATCGGTGGTTTGAGACGTTAGGTGAGATAGCGGCTGACTGGGTTCAGTGGCGTGAATGTTGTCGTTGTTTGTCCGAGTTGTCTGTGAAGTGAGTGCACTTAATGACCCGCGGCAGTGAAAGCCGTAAGGAAGCTGTCTTGTTGACGACGCCTTACTTTCACTTACAGCTCGGTTGTTTGTTTGCAAGGTGTATGCGCCTTGATGTTGTGTTTGAATATAGACGTAGCTATTTTTAGTAGTTAAGTCCATTCCCCTTCCCTTCTTTTTTTTACTCTATTTTCACACAGGTTTTTTTCCTTATTTCCCTTCGTGGATGTGTGGCAGTTAAGCATCTGTATGAACCACTGATGTATTGCTGTCTATGATGGTGGTGATGATGATGATAGTACACGAGTTATTGTGACCGAACAAACTGGAAACAATCGCTGAGTACTGTATGTACATTCATTACCCACCCAGTCAACAGGATTTAGTTTTTGACCTTTCTCTCCCACTTAGATTTTGATAAAATGCTCCGATCCAAAAAATAGATTGTAAATACGATCGTAAGACTGAGAATAACCATTGTGAAACCAGCATTATTTACTACCATTTACTTATGCACTGGTTTTCTGTTCAGCGATTGCTACGTCCATCAAGTCCACAGACTCTGGTGGTTAAGTAGAATTCGTCTGTTAGATGTTTCAGCTATTTTTTGTTCCTGTTGTAGTCACGTTAATTTCTCGTAGGCTTCCCCGAGCGTTCTGTTTTTATATCTGGACTTTCGGCGCTGAGTGATGTTACTGTTGAATTTTTAGCTCAGACGCGCATCAGCATCAGTCGTACGAATTTATCCTTTTGGAATTACTTGGTTATTAATAAAGTAGATTAGGAAACTGCACGTGAATGGCCCCTATTTCTCATCATCATCACTCTGGTAACTCCGCCTTGTACAGCTTCGTGTTCGTCTGAACGCTGCGCCGTTGACTATCGAGCTGTTTGATCGCAATAGCGGCTCTCGTGGGGCGGATGAACTGATTGGTCGAGCCATTATACAACTAGCCACTGTGTTCAACAATCCCACGTTTCATGACGGTGAGTTTCCTCAAGACACTTCACGCTTTTTCCTGCATGCGCACAAACACACCCATCTGCAGGACAGTTTTCACAATTTGACAAGCCTGTGACACGGTTGTACGATGTAAACGTGTTCCCCCGTATACTTATTAATGATGTATATTCGCCCCTGCTGTTGTCCGTACAGTAACTGGAAATTTATGATATTGTGAAACACTGTTTGCTAATGCAAGTCATCTTCTTAATGCCTAACTCGGTGTGATTTTAACGATAGTGAGAGATGGATATTGCATGGAGTCCAAACAAAGGTAGAGTATCATCTTTATATATTCCGCTATCAGTGTCTGTGTTCAATCGTACGAATCGGGCTACACTAGCAGCGAAGTAGAAATGAGTCTAGAGTGCTTATATTTGGTAGTGAGGTTCCAGCAACTTTGTTCACAGTTCAAGCTGGTGGCTTTGCGATTCACACAGTTTGTGGCAAGAGACACTAGGAGATAAGGTGACTGGCTGAGCTCATTATCGTGAATGATATATTCGTTTAATTGAGCTGTCTGTGGAGTGCCCAAAATTGTGGAAGTCAAGCTTTAAGACGGCCAAACTTCAAAGAGCACGTTATTTACTGACGAGTAGTAGGGGATTTTGGTTTTTATATAAGCTGAACATCACTCACAGTTGACCACATTTTGGTTTTTATGCAAAAACCAAAATCCCCTACTAGTCATCAGCAATCGAAATATCGCTCAACAAGTTGATGATTTCTATTATTTCAACCTGGAGAGAATTCCTAGTCAAGGGGGTCATCGATTGAAATTAACAGGACAGTTGCTGTGTCTCTTCCTGAGGCGATCGGGCAATCTGAGCATCACTGACAAGTGAATGTGGCTGAGTGTTGACATATGATGGTTCAGTCGTGCCCAACACGGCTACCTCATGAAGGTGTGACCGGAACCCTAGTCCTAGCCGTGACAATGGTATGCACTACTGAAGAGCCATAACTAACGCAAAACTCGAGTCTAGTGCTTTTTTTCGAAAACGGCTGACTGGAAAGTCCATGAGAACGATGCTTCGTTTGTTTGGTTGCAAGAAGTACGCACGTTGACGTTTCATTTTAAACCAATAGTGTATCGCCGCGATGACGTCAGTTGTCTGCTCCCAGCAATCGTGAAGATAAATATGGCCCGTGTATTGCTGTCACAACACGGAATCCGTTGTTTCCCGGTGAAATAAACAAACCTCTATGCTTTAAACAAAGTTATGCTGGTACCCGATGCATCATAGTTTTATTTTTGTTTTACCCATTATGTGAGATTACGATTCGAATAGCCCCATGAGTTCATTAGAAGTAAAAAAGTGTTTTGGCGAACAGTCTGTTTTCGGTTATTCATCATCGGGCCAATTACATAGCATTTTATATCATCATGGTTGTCAAGCGATCAAAATCCAAAGCAGTTAGTCACATAATTACGTCACGAGATTGTGAATTGGAGGACAATTAGGTGACAAAATTGACCATCGGGGGTGTCGAGTCAATCACGGGAGGCCATTGTAACCGTAGGATCAGTACCATATGTCTATCCACGAAGTTTACAGGATAGGCGTTCTCTGCGAATATCCGTCGTAAAAACACCATTTCTGCCTCAATCGTGTCATCAGTGCATATCCTGATAGCTCTGTGTGTTAAACTACAGACGAGCTTTCTCTTTTGTTTGAGGGGTACGTAACTGAAAAAGTGAGTTTACTGGCCGTTCAAAGTCCCCTTTCTGTGAATACTTCCTTGAACTGAACTGTGAGATTAAGTAATGCGCACGAGCAGTTTTGCCGGTTGTCCCACTCATTTTGCCCTGATAAGTGATCGTCAGTGCTGTGTGATTTAAGTGATGTACCAAGGCACAAGGATGTTATTGTAGTGTGCTTATCGTAAACAGCTTATTCGAAATGACCGCGTTAACTTATTTCCCGATAACCGCCCGAGATAGCTGATAGTTAATCCGATTTGTCAAGAAGAATCTTTTCTCTTTGTTGCAAGTTCTACATTGCGAAAATAATTTTCAAACATTCCTATACTCAATTAGCGTGGTCGTCCAACAAGACTACCTCATTGGATATCACTCTTGATTTTCTAACTAAAACATACATTAGTTCGTCAGACGATGTGGCTTTTCTTGTGGGTTTTTTTCCCAGTTGACAATAGGTACGTGGGCTGGTAATTCCACATTTCGGCTCTGAAGATGAATTTTGTGCGAGCGCTCCTAGATTTCGAAGATGGAGAACTTTTGCAGTGATACAGTCGACGTTTCGGATAGTTGTGAACAGTGGTAGCTCGGGTTTGGTGGTTTTGGTATTGGTATGTTCGCCGAGCTTGGCATTTAGGTTGCGAACGCCTATGAGCCAATGCGAACCAAGGATTTGAAGAGATGCGGACACCAACAAGTTCAAATGGCGGTAAACCCAAACGGAGCAACTTGAACAGATCAGAACAAAGTCGAAACGGGACAATGAATAACCAATCGGACCAACCAATCTTCAAAACGAAGAAAGGACTCACTCAATCAATTTACATGGACCAGCCAATCAGATTCAAGGTCAGAGTTAGACAGCAACAGGGAACACCCAGTCAAACTGCAGACCAAAAACTCAAGAACTGCAGGAAATAGCCAATCAAACAGCAGGTCAAAGTTCAAATGCAACAAGAATCAGCCAATGGTAGATCAGGTCAAAGGTCAAAAACGACAGAGAGCACCAACCAGAATTCAGGTCAGAAGATCAATTCACTCTGCTATATAAGAGCAGGCATCCATCGAACTTCACCAATCTCCACGTTCAAAAACTATACGCTAAAACGATTACGCACTGATGATGTCACCTCGCTTGGTGGGGAAACGTTTGCAACCTAAATGCCAAGCTCGGCGAACATACCAATACCAAAACAGTCGACGTTGTCTAGCGATGAAGCGAATCACTGTTCATGGCAAACACAATGTAGATTTGTGCACTGGTGAAACTTTGTGGTAGCCAGTCAAATAAATGTAAGGAGACCACGATGACTGTTGATTTAACCACGTTCCGACTAACTATAGTTGGATCAGAAATTTATACGCTATTTGACAGATTTTAGACCACGGTGTGCTCCGTTTCCAAACGCATAGTGTCGTGAAATAACATTTACTGTTTTAGACTCGTCCTGTTTGTGTCGCAGGGTTTTCTCTGTCTAACCGGAAATCGACCGTTAGAACAACTTGGTGACTAGACATTGTTTTTTAGACCTAGATGAGTCTCTATCTGTTCATCATTCCTTGGGCGTTCAAGCTTACATGCTCAGACCCACACACTGACAATCACTTCGTTTGGTGGTGAAACGTTTCCAACCTAAATGCCATCCTAGGTGAACAACCGGATACTTAAATCCTCCACTTTTCGTCGTCTGTTCATACTCGGAAAATTCGCAACAATGGGGACCGAGGGAAACCCACTTCACAGCGTCCTAGTTGATTCTGCATCGTGTGTATGCCTTCTAATACTTCAAACCTTAGTCCGTTTGCTGATTATTTTACGACCGTCATTGCTCATTTTATGTTATTCACAACATAAGTATGTATCTAAATCCATAATCTTTCTTTTTCTCATGCTTACGTTTGTACCAGATGATGGAAAGCCAGTCAGCTGGCGCTATTCAGGCTTTGCTAATCTTATCTCGGCTCGATCGATGAGCGAAACGGATTTACGAAGTCCGCGAATTGCTGATGAAAGCCGGTTGGTTGGTCAACTTTCTTATGGACTTGTTTTGGAAGACCGCGGTCCACATTTGAGCAAGTCGAGCAACGAAGAAACTGGTAGTTTGCGGGTACTAGAAACAAACAACTTGAAAGTATGTTATGTCACAGTCTTGTTGATCACTTGCAATAGTATAGAATAATCAGACTCGATATGTTTGCACAGGTTGACGGGGATGTGGGTTTACCAAATGGAGAGTTAACTGGAAACACTCGGCTTTAGTGTCTGTTTATTACTTATTTACTTCACAGTTAAGAATTTTACAGGCTAGATGAACAAGTTGCACATTTCAGGATTTCCATAGACTGTGCGTGGAGTGAATGGTTGCGTGAATTCGAGGCAGGCTACTCAGAATCAAGGTTGATCACATTTGGAAGATTCCACTCGTCGATGTCAATATTGAAACAATCTTATTCGCATTGCCAGATAAGGAGTTTTCTCTTTTCTAAGACGTATAGCTAATTCTCCTCAGACTGTAAGATTAAGGGGGACTACCAAGCGTTTAAACTCGAGCCCATCACCTATATTCTCACTGTTTATCTTCCTCGTACCCTGAGTTGTTTCTGGGTTCACAACACATCCAGTGCGCCAACGACTTGTTGCTGACCGGCCGTTACTCATTTGTCTAGGAAAAATTAACTAAATCACATTGAACAATGCTCGGAGTAGCAGGCACTCGGTCAGCGTATGAAGTGCGCGGTCTAACCAGAAAAGACTGCATTTTCATTACCTCGAATACGAGCTAAATCAATCCTGCGAAGTGACCGCTTATTTGATTACGTGATTTTGTAAAAATGCGACATTTGCGAAGTACTTATCCCGTGAGTGGCGCACGGAGTTGAATGTAGCATGGGTCATAGGCCGATCAAGACTAAGTTGTTTACCCATGCGTTGTAAGCTTTTTTGTTGTAAACCATCCGGATAGCGGCGAAAATTGGATGTTACTCGATTGAGGAACGATTAGCCGAGAGCCGTGTTTCAACATGTAGTTGCCATCTGTCTCAAAGTTGCTCCAGTGCTCTCTACCATCAGCGTTACATGGTAACATCCATCTAGACGATCCATTTTCTGCACAAGAAACTCTCGGACCGGTTTGATGACCATGATGCAGTTATCTTGAGCCTGACACAAGAGAAGAATGAAACGTTTGTTCTCAAACTCAAAGATGACTGGTGAGGAAAGCAAGCTGAGTTGATGCGAGGACATGCTGTCCGCTCACCGCACAGAGTTATGTGATTCGTTTGGGACTATTTTTGGCCCACCCGTCCAGTCTACTAATGTACTGAGTGACTGAGATTCTGGGTTTCATGGACACAACCGGAAAATATAATGAAAATCTGCTGCAGACAGTTTGGTCCAATGAGCGACAGTTACAGAGCTGTTGTTTCAAGTGTACGATACGCAATGCACCTATAGGTGTCATAGTTCGTGGTGGCATGACTAGATGGAGTTGTGACGAATGTGGTCACGAGTGCGCTGGCTGTCTTGGATTGCTGGGTCATCAATGTATTCACAGTATGCCATTAATCAAGAGACGACGAGTACGTTAGACACAACCAAATAAGTTCACATAGTTTTCCTTTCATATCAACCCACCACCCGCTCTCCTTTTCGAAAACCCTGGTTGTGTTGGCCATCTATCATTTCTCCTCTTCATCTTCGTTGGGACACTGTATACTGGAGGTAAAGTCTGTTTCTTGCTTTTCCTCTCAGTCCTACCTGCAATGCAATAATGTGTATTCCTATGGTAGGAACAAATAATTATTGCCTCCTAAGATGTACTGTATAAATATTTCAACCGACCTCTTCAGTTACGACACACGGATGGACATGCAATAGTTCACATAGACGTAAAATAGGAATCAGTCACTGACTGCGACAAAAACAGTACACGAGAGCACAAGCAAACTAATCAACGCCCGCAGAGGCCATCGTGAGTCTAAAAAAATCTAATTTCAACTTATTCCAATAAGGTTCGACCAGTGTAGGCAATGTCGGTCTAGCAATGACACAATGTCCAATACACAACAGCTAATAGACAACTTAGGAGAAATCTTTTAACAAAGTGTGTATATTATCAAAAATCATGGAAGAGTGGAGTAAATTTACGCAAACAGAATATACAGCACACTGAAATGATGAAAACAATAAACATAAGAGGATAGTATAAGCACATTTCTACCAACCCTTGGCATCATGGAAATGCTAGGTTGGCTGCCATCTGCTCCTGTACACAAGGAATGCGTTTATAATATCCACAGTTAGTCGAATGTTTCGATGAAGATTACTGAGTTGTATACAGAGTTGATTAGCGTGTTGCTATGAGTCACACACGGAAAATGTCGTTAAAATATCGTTAATAAAGTATCGTGAAGTGGATGAATGTTGATGTTTGTCTTTCTAAATGTGCTGTTATTATCATCATCCTAAACAATGAAGACCCCAGTGAACTTCTCATCTCTACACCATCAGTGTGCAGACAGAACTTACCGTGAAATACAAACTGGATATTCATAGTGCGTACGTACACACGTTTGAATATTTAAACTGATGGTAGTATAGAGAATGTTTGCTTCACTGCAAAACCCATGAATATATAGGTATAGGTATAGGTATCATTAAAATGCCTTGGAATAAGTTGAAATTAGATTTTTTTCGACTCACGATGGCCTCTGCGAGCGTTGATTAGTTTGCTTGTGCTCTCGTGTACTGTTTTTGACGCAGTCAGTGACTGATTCCTATTTTACGTCTATTTGAACTATTGCATGTCCATCCGTGTGTCGTAACTGAAGAGGTCGGTCGAAACATCTTCAGAAAGTACATCTTACGTTACTTCACTTGCATGTCCCGAACTCGTCGGTGGACATAACTGTTTTATATTTCTACGTTGAAATGCCTTTTGCCTCACATCTGAATTGTTTCTATTCACAAGTAATATCTTATCAGTGGCGGCTCCTTCTTTGTTTCTATGACACAAGGGTTTCACTTCCATTCTTACCTACCATCCGAGGACTCGGCATGGGCTGACTCGATCACAAATGTTTTCTACCACACGCTTACTTGTCTTATTCCATCGAGTTTACACTGGTTAAGTGTTGTGTGATTTAAGCTATTTGTGGTTGAGATTATGCACACTCGTCCATTGGCTTCGATCTCTGTGACATGTTACTCCGCAGATGGATGCCGTTAACAAATGGACGTTTTAGGACGTAGCTTCGACTTGGCGGAGAAGTACATAAAGAGTACAGACCTCCAAATTGCGTATTTCATGATGCTAGTAGCCAGCCACATTCTGATTTGACGTGCCCCTCCTAACTTTGTAACAGGCTATGGACATGGTGCTCATTTGCCTCGCACATACCTGATTTACTTTTGTACGAGGTAGTTTGCGTCGAATGGAAGTCGCATTCTATGCACTCAAACAAGTGTCTGGTCTTCAGTGTCGAAATGCTTCCTTTTAGTATTTCCTTTTTCCGCGGAAGTCATTGCCTTGGGGGTACCTGTCATCTTTTAAATCCCAAACTGTTTAAAGTCGGAATTTACTACATGGTCGCCAGCTGAATTTGTTCCACGGCATACGAACTCATTTTGAGGGCCGAAAGTCTTTCAGTCAACCTTCTCTTGGTCTTCTCCGTTCGTCAACACATCTAACAAAATTGTCTTCCGTATTGATGCTGTAGGTGGAGTGGGTGAACAACTTTTTCAGATGCAGCATTGCCTATTCGAGAGGGTTAATTGTTTGATGGTGGAGACTTTGGAACTTTTCATTGTTTGAGTTATTGCTTTCCATGTTCCGCATTACATATGTTAACCTCATTTTTCCGGAATGTCAGTCAAGCACGTTTCGACAAACAATGACCATCGAACGATGTGCTAAACAATGCACATAGAAACATTGACAATATGTGATCTACAAGCCAAGTGAATCAATCGTTTGAAAGAAACGAACAGTCAGGCAATTGGATTATGTGAGCACAAATCCAAAGTTCACATTGAAAATAACTAGTGATACATAATGAAATTCGGACTAGAAGAGACAGCAACATTTTTGTTCATTTTGCGGTTGGTAAACAGTGTTAAAGCTTGATTATACGTGAGATGATCGGGACGAAGTAACTCGGAATGAAACCAACGTGAAAGTGGGGGTGGTGAGCAAAATGGCCTGACTGTGTCTCTGAAAATGACAGTTAACACTAATGTTTTTGCGTATACAAATTGGACTTGCCTTCGAACTGTGATCTCATCTAGTTTGGTATTTACTCCTTTGAACATGTTATTCGATTGGTTGGGATTAGATTGTTCTAAATGCATCGTGCTAGCATTTCAGGCTGAACAGCTTATTGTTGCACAGTCTTGGTAAACTTCGCAATAAGTAGTTCGGAGGCGACACTGATTTTCAGCTCCATGTTCGGTGGATAGGAAACAGATGGTATTCGTCTTGCTAACATGTCTGTCCACCTAAGGTTCCCAACTGACTTTCAGTGTCAAGGTACTATCGTTTTCATTAATTGACTCCGTAAACTTTGATATCCGTGTAAATTAGTCTGTTAATTCTGTTATTTCCCGAAATGGATAATACTTGTTCAGTTTGTCTATCTGAAAACTGTTGATCATGCTAGCCTCGTTGAATTTTGATGCGTTTGATAGCTGGTTTATAGTCACAATACCAGACTCTTGCTGTCGATCTGTATTGATTCATTGCGCGAACTGGACTGCTAGGCAGGAGAAGTCTTCGGGTTCCTTGTACTTGTCTTAAACTCTTTAAGCTTATCTATTTCCTCCACTATTTTGGACACTTCCACAGTTGGCTCCAGATGATGTTCGTTCCACGGCCGAATATCGGACGGCGTTTGAGTTGGAATTGTGGCGAGCAAACGAGGAAGCAAAGTTTAGCACGCGTTTGAAACAACGAGAACAGCAAATTATGGCCACGTTTGCCGAAGAGTGGCATAAACGCGATGGTGAACGGGAGACTATTTATCGTAAAAAGGTGAGCCCCAGTGGACGTGATGTTACCCATTCTATGTCTAAATGAAATTGGGTTGGGATCTGTAAGGGTGGTGTATCATCACAACTCTGAGTAATTCCAGTGACTTTACAGTGTAACGGTGCTACATTGGGAAGTCATTTTGTACAATGAGTGCCGTGAATATTATCTAGAAACCTTGCGTCCTGGTGAAAAAGTGGGGTAGGGTTTAACGTGACCATCGTTATGCGGAATTCTGTTCTTTCGTGATCAAAAAGATTGGAAATTAGATAAACAGGCCAATAATATGGTGATAGTAAGAAGAGGTGGAATTCCTTATTTGCATACAGATTTGATTGTTTCAATACAGACAGTCGTTTATGGTAGTTAAATCACTTTTCTTTCCTCTTTTCTTTTTTGTCCACATGTTGCTTCTATTCAGCATTGACGTGAAACACTAATGTACTGCTGTCTTTGATGAAAATTATGATCCGGATACAATCTAGTTTTTTTCAGAGGACGAACTTCGATCAGTGTTGTGCCTTTTTATTCGGTTTGTTGTTTACCTCGTTCTATTCAGGTTATGCTTACTGCAGAGTGAAATGAAACATCACTCAGCAGTTAAAAGACGAGGAACGTTGACTAAAAATAGACAGGAGATTTCTTCGTCACTTGGAAACAATAACGAACTCTATAATGTATACATACTGCTACTCGGATAAAGAATAAGCACCAGTGTCGGCTGTTGATCATTCTGTCATCGAATGCATTGGGTTGTTGTCCAAACCAGATATACTGAGTTTCGGCTAGATTTCAGATGGGCTTAATCCTATTCTGTTATGTTCAGGGCTTTGGAATTCGGTAACACAGGCCTATAAGCCTCTCATTATTTCCTGTCTTTTCAGCTGTCCGAATACCAACAACTCGAGGACAAGTTACGTGCTACGCTGTCCGATCTGGCCATACGTGAATCTCAGTTAGCAGCGGGCGAAGCTGAACTGTCACGAATTCGGCAGGAAACGATACACGAGACTGAACGGCGCCGTAAAGACCTGACCCAACAAGTTCAGACACAGGTACGCGAGTTGGAATGTCAATTGAAGTTGGAGAGAACGCAGTCAGAACAGTGGAAGTCACAGGTTCGCTAGTTCAACTATTGTGTTTCATAAGTGATTGGTTATATTTAGGTAGATCGATGCGCGATTTGGTATTACTTCTTCACGTCTGTTTTGCACTTGTTCAGTACTCTCTCTATGATTTGCGTTATCGCCATTGGGAATATGCTACTTTGATGCCAAAACATTTTTCTGATACCAGATTCCCCACTCTGTGTGTTCGCCATATCTGTTGCAAGATAGTACACTTGCTTGGATTACATGACTTGCGTTGAGAGCATTGTTAAGTGAACGAGATCAAAACTTTTGTAGAGGCAGAAGACTCAGTTCATCTAAACACGTGGGGCTGAAAGCATTCAGATAACTGATTTCTCGGCATATATAACGATATATTGCGACCAAATACGTCAGGCGATGGTTCGACCCCATTTTTATTCCGAAGAAGCAAAACAAAAGTTCTTATGTCCCGGATGAAAGGCACCAAAACTTTCCATTCGCACTGAATTACCAGAACCCATTGTTGCTGGCAAGGGTCACCAGAAGAAAATGTTACCTTTAAGTAATGCTTCATTATTTCGCCGGAAAGTAAATTAAAGCAATATGTTCGCACTCGCCCTATATGTGCCGCTTTGGTTGGTTAAATCTTCACACACCACGGTCGTTTTAGTTACATGATAAACTACTCACAAGTAACCTATTTCTTTTAGTTAAAAGGTTTATATAAGTGAAGTAATTCGTTTACACTTAGTTAAACTGTAAACCAAGAACGGGGGGTGGGGTGACAAAAGAGTTGTCTATTCAGAAAATCGACACAGGAAGCACATGCTTCAACATCACTTCGAACAAAAACATTCATTTGCACATAACACTAAGCCCTGTAAGCCACAGTTGTTAATGTTTTATCCATGCATTTGAAACACCGCCAGAGTGCACTCAAATGTTCTTTCTCATAGTTTCCCCTGATTACTGCAATATTTAAGTACATGCCACTTTCCGACTACTTAGAAGCAGTATGATATGATCGTTCATCCTCAGTACATTTGTATGGCTTACTGATTATTCTCGAGCCAAAACGAGTGAGTACCCCAGCCAAAATGGTCTCAACCGTTTCACTCAAAGTCGGATGTTTACAAATAACCCTTGGTTTCACGTGCCAAAAACTAACAATATGTTTTGAAGCTAGCTGAACACTATGTAATCCAGCAGGTCTAACGTGGTCAGTTAAGATGGTTTGGTCTGATGTGTTACGGAGTTGTCCATCCGATCGTAACAGGATATAATGACGATCATCTAGGCACAATTGTCTTAGATGATCGAGTCATGTGACTGTATTAATTTAGTGTAAGAATAACCAAATAGGTTCTAGACCATTTCTTAAAATTTGTGCTGTATTACACTTTTTAAATAATAAAGTTTGTTACATTTTTCTTGGTTTTCCCTGAATTGATATTTTTTATATAACTTTCTACCTTAATGGAACACGGTACAACAGTTCCAATGCAATTGCCGTCCAACCAGACTCATACCGTTAAACAACGAAAGCCGGTTTCTCGTCCCACGCTCCGACGGTGTTCGTCGACGTGCATTGACAGCGCTGACTGTAGCAGCTGCCGTGCATGTTGAGCTCTGACCTTCAAACATGTCCCACTACATGTTCTATTGCTCAGGTCTCAACTAAATCGTCATCATCACGCTAGACTAGTCTGCGTCCAACAGTACACGATATTTGGAGAGAAATGTACCTTCGCAAACCAGTTGTTTTGTTTAGAATAGTTATCTGTAAATATGTAAGGGGAAAACGCCAGCGCATGCTGCTAGGTATGTTAAAAGGGGCAATTTGTTCGTGACATGCGTAGACTGAGTGTGCTTTTGTGGCAAGTGTAATTTGGCTCACTACAGTCGGTTGGACTGTGGAACAGAATGCTCCTACGTGAATTTCTGCTTCGCAAACTGCCTCTGGATGGAATCAACCAATCCACCGGGATGAGTGGCAAGTATTTCAATGCGTCATCTTTCTACACGTCCTCCATCTAGTTACGCTTGGCGAACCATGCCTCTGGCGTAAAGCAATGCACATGATAATAGGACAACAGTCGCCCAACATCTTACAGGAATAAAATGAACGCAATCAAAAAGGTTCAGTCTGTATTGCACGCTTGGAGATCATTCTTTCGCGAATCTATCCTTAGAGCTATATTGAGCTTCTAACAAATGATGAATTTCAGCTTGCTTTAGCGGAACTGAAGATGTTTACCGGACTACAATGTGCCCGTGAGATTTATGGCCGAACTCGCTTGGTCGAACTTTTTGGACGACACATTTTTTTGCGCGTATATTTCATGTTTCGAAGGCATCTAAAGCTAAAGAAATCAATTTAATGTGATACAAAAAAAAAACAATTAAGGCAGATTAACATCAATATGATTAGTTTACATTCAACCGCAGTAGTCCATACTGTCTTCATTTCTCATTGACATTGGACAAACAATTGACGCCACCGTAAAATAGTTGCAAAATAAAGACGCCGTATACCGAATAATCCCAATATGCATCCCATCACGTTTCGGGTATGTGTTAACAAATCGACAAATTACACTTTGGGCCATGTTCGACGTTCGAGAGAAAGATCAATCATTGCCCGGTGACTTTATTTGACTAATACAAGGCGTGTTATACAATGGATGCAACATCCTTTTGAATATTTTAATTTTGGAGTGGCTCAATTACGAAAAGTCTGGGATTCGGCTGGATTCGAACTAACAACAGAAACAATATGTCCTAACGTGGCAGGTGCATTGCTAGCTGACTGGATCGTACCCACAAACCAAAAGTCTCTCTGTAATCTTTCAGCTAATCATTGGTTTTGAATTGCCACGGTTTATCTAATTTTGCTTCAGTTAGTAAAATCATCCACTTCTGCTATTCAAAAATAGTTTATTTTACTCTCCCAAAATCGTGAACAAGGACTTTGCACTAATTCAGTTGCGTAGATATTCATAAAAGTTGTCCAAAAGTGTGAAATTGTGGTATTCGGCAAAATTGTTAACACCTTATAAGGAAAATCAATGGTACAACATCAGACTACTATTCTTTTATATTTTAAGTCTAATCGTATAGGATTGTCTGATTTTCTTTTTAGCGACAAAATCAGTTGCTGATGAGTAGAGGGTGTTTGGCTTATATAAAATGAACCCCCATCATCATAGCAGTCATGAGCCTGACCATGAGGGCTGGGACTGCTGTTCACCTCAACATAGATCTTTTAGTCAACCCTTTTCAAAAAAACACCTCAGACTCGATTTTGGCTCTTGTTGGAGCTCTTCAGTGGTATGAATCCGTGCCACTGTTGAGATTAGAACTCCGGATGTGTGGGTGCCATGATAAACTCTTATTTTTGTTTGTCTGTCACCATTCCCAGTGCTCCAGTATTGGACGTCTGACATTAGATCCGCAACTATAGTAGTGTGTTTCACCAGGATCTATTTGTTGATTTGTTGTAAATACATGAATTTTAACCGTTCTGGTTTTTTGTTTGTTTCCCTGCAATCAGGCAGAAGAATTTCATTCAAAGTGTGTGGATCTTGAACAAGAAGTTTCTGCACTTCGCAATCGTCTGACAGAACTAGACGGTCGATTACGAACAAGTAAACAGGATATGAGCAACACGGGGTGTAGTGCCACAGTCTCTGAGTACCAACTTCAATTAGCTCAGGTCACAACCGAACTTGCCAAGCTCCGTGGAGCTTTGGTGGAGACCGAAAGACGTCTAGATGAGGCGAATCGTGGCCGAACGCGATACAAACAGTTGTGGTCACGGGCTTTGCACGAGGTTGCACGCTTAAAACAAGAAGCTGAATCAAATGCGCGACAAACTTTGGCCAAACGTGAAGCGGAACTGGAACACTTGCGAGCACGTTATTTGAATGTAGAGGAAAAAGAATTGACTACCCGATTAGCACATGGGTTAGCTCCTACTCCGACCACAGCGGAACAGCTCGGTTTATTTGACGTGCGTAAACAGTTTGAAGGGTAGGTCAAGAAGAAGTTCCTGTTGCATTTCTTCTCGTATGCGCGTCCTTGGATGCTGGTTAAGCCGACAGACTAAGAATTGTTTATAGGTTATCCGCCGACTGTACTAACTTGCCTTGTGTGCGTGCGTTTTTTGTGGCCACATTTATTCTATGGTGGTTTTTTCGGGAGTCGCTATGGCTATGTTCTCCGACCTATCTAACTGGAATAGGTTTTCATGTTTATTTGATAGTACACTTCGGACGTGATGTCATTTCAAGTGATAGTGGTTAGATGTCTACAAACTAGGATATTTATGTATTATATCAACATCATTTTAGGGAACAAGGTATAGGAATTTAAGTACGCTCTCACTTCATTTCAGTTCAGTCCTTGAACTAGTTGAGTCGTCACAACTTAGTTGGCTGACAACTAATTTGATATTGTGGTTGCCTCAGTTGGCTTTAATCATACTTGCGACGGAATATTAGGCGTTTCGAAATTGTATTACCTGAATTGGTTCACAAAGCGAAAGGTTCCCCATGCGTTTACTTTTGCGTCCATCATCATCAACCAGAATGGGCAGCGCAACAATGGATGTTTATACACTACAACTGTGTGTCAGTCACACGTAATTAGTGTGACCGAATGTTTTTCAACGGTTAATACACCTGTTTGACGCTGGTAGTCCTAACCGTCCGAATCCAGTCCGTTTGTCAGTTTCAGCATCTCGTAGGTGTCTATCGATCTGAAAGGCAATCACTGAAACCAAGGTGTAGCATCGATGTTGAGGATTAGGAGGTTAACAAAGGTTTGAGTAAATAGGCAACAATCGGCTATTTCAAACGATCCCCTAAAAAGTAACTGAAGACTATAAATTGAAGGTTGTTCTAAAGATTCGTAACGTAAAAATAAGAATTATTATCCAAGGGGGGTCTCACTGAGACAATGAACTGCCCCACGAGTTCTGTGTTACAAACAATAACAGCAATTTCAAGTGATAACTGATAGAACACACATATCACAAGCCAATGACCAATTTAGTAGCTGTACACTGAACAAGCTCAACGGCCGTTATGCACAACTTGTTTTGAATTACTCAGGCAGTTGTCCGATGTGAACCCCAGGAAATCGTTTGAGTTGCTTTCATGCCTAGACGGAAACGTCCGTTTTATCAGCTTATCAACAACGAATCACATTTTTGCAGCCATCTCGCGATGTTAGGCAAAATATAGGCTAGACGACATCCAGGTACCTTTTTTTTCAAGTCGAGTCTCGTGTTTCAGGCTTTGCTGAGCGCCCTGTGAATCACGAAGGCACTGTCAGAGTGACTTGTGTCCACACTTACTGTAGTATTCTGACCAACGCATCATCAAGATCAATATGTAGTGCACGAGAATCACTGGCGTTCTTAAGCTTTAGGTCCTCAGCTGCGTTGCCGAAAATATCGTCTGAAATTTCTTTGATTTAACTAAGACAACATCAAGCAGGACATGAAACGTCCGGCTCAGTTTCAACTCTAAAATTGCTACCTTCATTAATTAATTTAATCCCGCGATGAGCCCTTCCGTGGATGCCGTATGCTCCAAGTTTGGGCATGAAAGCAACCGGTGAGGCATGGCCAGAAGCCTTGACGAAACCTAAAAAGATAGCACGTGGAATGAGATTATTGTATTTGACCTCTACCGGACTATCCATTAGAGTAAGCAAATTTGTTGCGCTTGGCCAGCTAGGAAGATAACAACATTCTTTAAAGAAAAAGACCATTCTGTAAAAAGTTTGTGAGTGTTGCGCGTTTCAACTAGCGCCCCAGCATCTTACGTGGGATGCCAGTACGGCTGATTAACTGATAGATAGCAAAGCAGGGTCGATCGGATCATTGCAATTTGGCATGATTGTTACTTCTTTTCATGCACTAAGGCATGTCTGTTTGGACAGCTTATGAACAGGTTCTGCCAGAACAACTACCACCTCATTCAGGATCCTACGGTGAATCTTATCTGGACCCACCATACTATATGAACTAACATTGAACATGAGGTTTAATACAGAGGGTTTGGAAGTAGGTGATTGTTGCAGAAAGCTTTGTAGGTGAAGTCTAGGGTGTCAGTTCAATGGTACAACATAGCGCGTGCTCTGACCATGAACTAATGCGGGCCGATTGGTGGTAGCCGTAGCGGACCGATTTGCCTGGGGTATGTGTATAATTTAACGGTCCTATCATACGCACGACCGACACAATTTCACGTCATTCGTGATGAACCAAACTCGTCGTAAATAGTAAAACCGGTTGAATTTCGTCCAAGTTTGTCTAAACCAAATAAGGATCGAATGAAGAAACATCTAAAATGTCGCCAACAGTTTTACCTTACAAAGACGAGTCAGTAAGTTTTTGCAAGGTAAAGTACGGTAATCCCGTCAGCTCTTCCGAATAAAGCCTCATTGGACACACGCAACTTGATTGTTCTATTGTTTTACTTAACAACGCGTCAAACTCGATCTGACACGCTCAACTAAACTGTTTTTTCCACATTGATCACCCCTGGCGGACATGAAGACCAATCGCGCACCCTCAGAAGCATTAATAGTGAGTGACTGCACAGTACCCAAAACCTTGCGTTTACCAGCCTGCTGTGTAAAATTCTAATCGTTGAGCAATTTCGTCGGACATTTAGTTTTTGTTAGTGTTATGTGTACAGCTGACAGAATGATAATAAAATGATAAAACAGTTTCTTACAACAGCAAGCAAGTAGAGAGCAGTCAGTCCACCGCAAGGCAGTACGTACTGTGTGGACAAGGGACGGGTGTACGGTTGGTTCTCACGGTCGATAAAATGGCTAATTCAAATGGCTATCGATCGACCGATAGACACACACACAACGCATGTGAGACAACCGATGATGCATCACGCGAACGCATCAGTTAGACCTACCTTGTACGTTGTTTTACCGCACTCCCTATTGCTACCTTTCGTGTAGGTGTCGCCTGCCTGGCTGGGGTCCTCGTGATCACTCATACCGCTGGTTAGAGACGCTATCCGAGATGGCGTTGTGTCGCAGTCAATGGCGG